>JACGTP010000245.1:0-54511 GCA_023678845.1 Mischocyttarus mexicanus | reverse complement strand
ATGGGCAGATAGCCCAATGTTCAAAGAAGATTTTGATATAACTTAGTCATGGTTTAGTCAGGGTAAGTATGGGTTGCGTCAAGATAAAGTAAAGAATAGTTAAAGTACAATATGCGTACAGTATTGTATTAAAATTGTCTGTTTTAAAATCGTCTACTATCTTAAAACGTTATATATATATATATGTCACAATTCACGTGGCAATGTTTACATTACGTTATTTAATTCAATCCAGCATGCATATCAATTTGTATACGATATTATATTTAAAAACCTTGTTTTTTCTCACAGTACTCCGTTATAAAAAAAAATAGAAAAAGAGAGAATACATTTTACAATTATTTCTACCATCTTAAAACACTATATATATTACAAATCACGTGGCAATGTTTATATGACGTTATATTAATACCATGTTTTATTTCCCAGAGTACCGTGTTATAAAAGTGCATTTCACAATTTTTCAATCGTGTTATATTGAAACCATGTTACAGGAAGATTGCCTGTATATAAATATATGTACTTACTTACATCTTTTAAAGTAAGAAAAAGAGATAGAAAGAGAGTGAAAAAGAAAGAGAAAGAGGAAGAGAGAGAGGGGGAGGGGTCAGGAGGCAGCATTTACCGAGTCGATCACACGCCCACGCTAAGAGATCGAAACCGGTTATTTCTATGGGCCAACGTTGGACTTTCTATCGGCTCGTTAACCAGCATCGATTACATCGTCCACACGAATCTCGCACGTCCTCTTGGCTCGGTTAAAACAAAATTGATGCAAGATCGAGTGATCACTGCGTACGCAAGAAGTCAAACCCGAAGTTTGCTTCTCCCTTTTTCTCTCTTTTTCCCCCTTCTTCTCCTCCCTATTTTTGTGTAACAGGATATGCATGAGAGAGAAAGAGAGAGTATACATTGTAAGTACGTGTACAGTATATGTTTACGTATGGGGATTAATGTGAGAAGAAAGTCGTGTGGAAGTTGCAAAACACTTTTGTCGAGATCAGTGCTCATGTGTGTTACTAAATATTGAATTTAAGAGATTAACAATTAGTATAATATTGTAACTTCTATATAATGTATTTAATACAACACAGTATATTACATAAATGGATTGACAACATTTTGAATCTAATATGGAAATTATTATTTTATTTTATTCTCAAACTTTTACTTTTATTTTCCTACGTAATCTCTTTCTCTCTCTCTCGGTATATACGCAATCTATTGTATTTAATGTTAATTTAATTAAGTATAGCACTATGTGTGATGGGTAAATGCAATATACGGTTAATATTGGGTATTTTAATAATTCATATTTAAACAAATAATAAATGTATAATTAATAATTCAATGGTATTATTGGTATAGTATTGAATTGGTTAAAATTTGCTACATTTAATATCTTAATAAAGATTATTAATTTATTATTTGCTTGATTCAATATATACTTAACAATATATACGAATATATATTGCATAATGCTTAAATAATCAATTATAAAAATATGAATATACACACACGCACACACACACATACCTAGAATCATTTTTACATAACAGATACTTGTAGAAAAAAAAATATATTTTATTATATAAATAGTATTATGTGTATACATATTACATATATCCTTTATTTCCTAATCTTCGTCTAAAGAAGAATATATTTGAAGATAGAAATATAATAACGTGTAAGAACATTAAAGTCTTCTGAAAGGAAGGCGTCAAGAAGACACCATCGGAGTTGGTAAATTCGCAGCTGGAGGGAATCTCTCTTGTGAGGGAAGAAGAAGAAGAAGAAGAAGAAACCGACGAGTCATCGTACGCTTCGGTCTTTCATTATAAGATAGAAAGAGAAAGAGAAAGAGAAGAATACAAAGTGCTTCGAGGGTTAAGGCCCGTTGCGCAACGACGCAATAACCTGAGAGAATCGCGTTATTTAGCCAAATACTTCGACTAAATCCATTTGAAAATTACTCTCAGAGAGAGAAAGAAAGAGAAACAGAATAACGATACAACGTGATAATGAAAGATAAAGGTAGAATAAAGAAGAAATAATAAAGATGGCTGTCGAATTACAGCTTACAACCACAGAAACTTGATATTAACTAAACTTATAACGAAATAAATCAACAACAACGGAAATTATTCTACGTAGATAAAACTAGAAACAAAATCTAAACCTGGAAGTATAAATATAATCTGTTTTTGTGCGTGATTTTTCAGAAACTCGAAGTATTACGCTTTAGGGACTCGGATAATGGGGGTGCTGTGTTGCCAAATTCGAACTTTCAGAGGGGAACAGAAAGGAATGGAGAAGAAAGAAGAAGAGAAATGATCGGCCATGTTGGTATGAAATAGGGGGAGAGAGAAAGAAAGAGAGAGAGAGAGAGAGAGAGGAAAGACTTGGGTTGTTGTATGAGAAAAACTATAAGGGGAACCCATCGAACGATGAAGACAACAACCACACAACGGTGGAACTCTGATTGTTCTTTTCGATCTATTAACTCGTAATAATAATAATAATAGTAATAACAATAACCATAATAATAATAATCTATGATCTAAATCAAAGTTATATTCATTATCGATAAGTTTCGAATTTGCCAAAGTAACGCGGAAGTTCTTCTTACCGATCCGAGCATTAGTTAGAAGAGGCTCGAGAAGGAAGGTTAGGAGAATGAGTGAATGAGCAAGCAAGCAAGCAAGCAAGCAAGCAAGCGAATGAGTGAGTGAGTAAGTAAGTAAGTCGGTGTGGGAAAGTTTGCTTCTAATGCTTCTAGCTTCTCCTACGAGGTAAACGAGAGTCTCAGAACGTTTCTCGATATCCGGCAATGGAAGCGAAGCCCCAAAGGGTCCCCCCCATCCTTCTTACGCGACTGTGCCGAACCCTCCTCCACTAACACCACTACCATCATCACCAACATCAACATCAATGTCTTTACTACCACTACTAACTCCAATGCTATCATACAACCTACTACTACTAGTATGAGAGCAGCAGCAAGAGCATTACTACCACACCACTAGCATCATCACCAACATCAACATCAATGTCTCTACTATCACTGCTAACTTCAATACTATCATAAAACCTATTACTACTATTACTAATACTAGTATGAGAGAGCAGCAGGAACATTACTACTACTACCAGCATCACCTCCAACATCAATATCTCTACTATCATGACTAACTCCAATACTATCATACAACCTACTACTACTAGTATGAGAGCAGCAGCAGGAACATTACTACCACTACCAACATCACCTCCAACCATCAATGTCTCTACTACCAACTACTAACTCCAATACTATTATACAACTTACTACTACTACTACTACTAGTATAAGAGCAGCAGCAGCAGCAGGAACATTACTACCACACTACCACTACCAGCATCACCTCCATCAGTAACACAGTGCCTCCTCTTCACCTCCTCCACGAGCCGCCGACTCGTTCGACCCAGCGAAGCAACACGGACAACCCAGCTGCGCTGTTGCCAAGCGGAAACCACAGACCCACGGCATTTTCTTCTCTTCCACGAAGAGAGAGAGAGAGAAAGAGAGAAAGAGAAAGACGACGATGGTTAGCGAATGCAACGTCGTCGTTGTGTCGTCGTCGTCGTCGTTGGTTTCGTTGGTTTTGTCGGTTTTCCTCTCCTTGTCTTCTTACTTCTCTTCCGTGTAAAATTAGAGAAAAAGTATACAAACGTTGCGATTAATGTGGATTTGTCTCTTTATTGTTCTATCTATCTACCTATCTCTCTTTCTCTCTCCCTTTTATCCTTTCTTTGTACTTTTCCTTTGATTTCTCTCATTTCGACTGTTGAATTATTGCTCTCACATTTTGTTTCCCATTTGGTTGCCAAATATTTCTATTTCCAATTATTTCCTTTAAATCTAAATTTATACGATCATTTTAATTAATATAAATCTAACACGAATAAGTAAATAGTAATAATTTAATATAGTACGTACTCTGATAAAAATGAGTAAAAAGTTTCTAGGGGTATTTACAAATAAATTACACATTCTAGATTAATTGTCTTATCGAATTATTCAATTACAAGGTTTTAATTTATAAATAAATATATATAAGTAAGTTTTTAGCAACCATAAGTATTTTCATAATTATCTTATATTAGAATCAAAATATTCATTGGTCCTAAATAGAAAATCAAGATGGCGGATGAAAAAACTCTTGCAATAGTAATAGTAACTCGTTAGTTTCATGAGAGTAATTCAGGTCATTATTTTTTGTTTGCTTTTGAAGAAGGGAGAAAGATCGTCAGGGAATGATTAGGATGATTCAACGTATAGAAGAAAAAGATGATTAAATGATGCCACATTTCTACGAAATTCGTTCTGGTTAAGAGTATTAAACGTAAAGAGGACCTTTATAAACGTCTTCCTGTTTAAGATAAAAGTTTCGAATGACATTATAGAGTAGAACAATAACGAGGGTAAACTTCCGTCAAACGTTTCGATGTAGTAATTCTTGATCATTAAAACAAGACATACACCATGCTCACATACATATAACCATGCACATAAGACAAAAATATATACGGGTATGTACGAAGTATCAAAGTTTTAAACAAAAGAATTCCAAAATGATAACATAACATAACTGTTGGTCCTTTAGGTGATCCCATGGATCATGACACAACCGGATGGTAAAACTCCAAAACTTTAGCTCGTAAAATGTCCGCGATATCTAACACATACACTGTATATATATACACATATATACATATATACATATGCATACAACGAAGATGGCATAAAGTTTCCTGAGAAGACGATTAGAATTTTAACTACGTAAGAATAAACTCGCTACGTCGTGAGTTAAGGTTTAACGACGAAGAAGACAACGAAGATGAACGAAACTGAAAGAACAAAGTCGAAGATCAGGGTCTCTAAAACAAAAATTGAAAGACTTTTTTGTGTATTATAAAAAATTATTTAAAAAAAATACAGGTCGTTTGTTAGCTCGTGTAATAATACAACCATACATACATACATAGATATGTATAATATGTAGAAACCGTGACGCAACCCTGAACGTAATTTTTTAAAGTTGTAAAATATATCCTCAAATTTACCATATGTCGTATGTATTCTTTTTAAACAATTTTTTGGTTTGCACAATTTTCTAAGGAACGTATATACCGTGTAAGTACAAAAGATGATTTTTTAATCTTATTAATCAAATATATGATTGATTTGGATAATTTGAGGATAAATATTTCACGTGTCAATGGAGCTTATGATTAAAGAAAAATATTGAAAAATAAGAAGAAGAAGAAGAAAGAAAATAGGGAAAGTAAAGGGAAAAATATATTAAGGGGAGGACGCGTAATAAAGACGACAACACGGAGGATATCGATCCGCCATGATGGCGTAAGAGGAGCCATCGAACAGGGATCAGTTTGTTCTCTCGAGCGAAGGAACAAAGTAGGGGGAGGAAGGATCAAAGGAGAATATCTTCTCGTCGTGTCGGCAAAAGCAGAAGCATCACCACCACCACCACCACCACCACCACCACCACCACCACTACCATCCCACCACTACCATCACTGACAGTAGCAACAGTAGTAGCAGTAGCAGTAACAGCAGTAACAACAACAGCAGCAAAACGAGAGTACTTTACTCCTCTGCCTAGGTTCGTACAATGGCCAGGAAGTTTTGCAAAAAAAGGAGACGCCATAACACCACCGTCGAAGAACAATGAAGGTTCTCCCATTTCCGGCAGGTGTTCCCGTCCATACGCCAACGAAACTTTATCACGATTATGTCATTTTATCCGTTAACTCGATAAACTCGCAAATGTAATTGTAAATAAATAAATAAATAAATTGTTAGAAAATTGCTGGTTTTCAAAAGAGTGAGAGAGAGAGAAATTAAACGAATGAGAACCACTATTTTACTTCTTCGTAAAACGATGAGAGTATCCAAAATGGAAATATTCGATTTATGGTTAGTACGAGGAAGATACTATCCGAATGAGTCAAAAGTTCTTAAGTGATTTTTTAAAAATCAATTACTCTTTTTCAAGACTTTTCCCAAGATCCATATTTTCTTTTCAAGATTGTGTAGTAATATTACGAGCAGCAGCATACTTAGAAAACTTACAATATGCGTAAGAGAAGAAGAAGAAGAAGAAGAAGAAAAAAGAACAAAATTAGTCTAAAGAGTTTCGAAAAAGTGTAATTTGATTTTTAAAATCACTTTCAAACTTTTCGCATCTCTTCTGTATCTTGAAAATACTTTGAATTAATCTTATATAATTAAATAATAATATACATATATTAAAGGTTCTAAAAAATGAAATTTTTAGAAATAGCATTAATTTAGTATCATCTTATAAATCTTGTTCAATTACGTGGAAAAAGAATTGTTTGAATAGTAAAAAAAAAAAAGAAAAAACAAGAAAATACGATTAAAGAAATAATTACAAAAGGGATTTGTCCGAATCGAAATTTATTTTGTAGAAGATTAAACACATTAGCGTTGTTTAAATTAGAAAGTAAAATTCATCTTCTTATTTCATTATCCTTCTTCTTTTACACAGACAAAACATGCTTCTGTAGTTTGTGTAATCAAGCGCGTCATAATGGCGTCGTTCGAATTTCATTAAACATTAGGGTAACCTTATGGCTACTGTTCATATATACATACATATATACATACATAAACAACTCGAGTACGATACAGAGAAAAAAAAAGGAGTATATAATTTCAATAACAAAAAAAAAAATGTTACATATACCGTATGACCAAAAAATATTTGAAGTTTAGAAAATTTCTAAACTGGGCAAACTACACACGTGGAAACACATTATCCTTCTTCCGGTGCTCTAAAAAAATTAGGCCAACGTAGATGTTCGTGAGAAGAGGTTAGGAAAAGGATCTCTCTCTCTTTTATCGATCGACTTTCAGTATTCATGGAAAAAAAAAAATAGAAAAAAGTAAAGCAAAGAAGAACATGATGCAACCGAGGAGTACGAAAAAAATAAGTATGTTGTATGTAAATAAAAAAAAAAAGGACAGAAAATACACATACACATATATACATATATGTATATGTAAAATGAGAAGAAATAACTTCGAACAGAGGCCAATTTTGCGATGACCTCGACGGCAATCGTCGATTTGACAATGGCGTGGCCTCCTATCTTTTTCTCTCTCTCTCTCTCTCTCTCTTTTTTCTGATCGCAATCGAAAAAAAAAGGAGAAAAATTACATCCAACACTAACCCGTATATATATTATTACGCGACGGCGATGTTTATATAAGTATGTGTGTGTGAAAGAGTGTGTGTGTGTGTGTGAGAGAGTGGCAGCATCGTTGCCACTTCTATCCTTGCTTGCTGCTGCTGCTGCTGCTGCCGTTACTGTTGCTGTTGTTGTGTTCAACGAGAGAAAAAGAAAAGGGGGAAAGAGAGGGTGAGAGAGAGGAGAGGAAAGCCGAATAAGTCTTTCCAGCATTTCAACTCTCCCTAACCTTACAGAGTTCTTAAGTAGACACTGAGAGATATGAGTATATCTCCTTTAAAGCGTTACTCCGAGAACGTATACAGTGGTTCTCATAATGAATATTTCGATTCTTACAATTAATTAATTAATTAATTTATTTATATCTCTATGTAGATATCTTCTTCTTCTTCTTCTTCTTCTGTTTCTTCTTATATATATATTTTTATCATTAGAAGTTAAATTCTTTCGAGAACACGGTGAGATTAAAAAGTGTCCAAACTTTTTTGATTCACGGTGAGAAAGCACGATGGAACCACACGACATTTCTAAACCCATCTCGAAATATTGAACACGTGGCACCGGTAGGACTATTTCAATCCCACCCTATAACAACAAATTCAATTTTATTATTATTATTTTTATATTTTTCATATTATGTGATTTATTTTGTTAATATAAAAAATATCTAACAATTTTGTTTAATTTAAAACGCGATAAAATTTATCCGCAACATGGGTCTATTTTATTTTATCAAATTCTGTATCCCAAAGAGAGTTCAATGATTATTTAATGAAATAATCATGTAAAATATTACGCCAATATTTTATATATAATATCCCCAACCTATATATAATATAATAAGAAAACTGAAAGTTAATACTTTACATTTATTGACCCATAAATCGATCAATTTTGATCGATTTTGATCGACTCAAATCAAATTAGCTCAAATTAACGAATACACGAATTGCTCGTTCTTTTTTTTTTAATCTCGTATTTTGTTCTCTCCGCTTTTGTCCTTTTCCTTCCCCTTTTCATGAAAAATTACTTTTGACAATTCATCTCGTTAGACCAACGTTGCGAAGTCAATAAATTTCTTAACTTGCCCACGTCGATAACCCGATTTACCGTGATACTCGATTTAACGACACCGGTTTCGAAGTGAACACAGTCGATAAAAATTGTAAACCGGTTTTATTTAGCACGATTCTAAACTTGATTTTCATACGCGACACATTATTATCCGAGATATTTGAATTTCGGCGCCATTTTCGAAACTTCGCAATAACATGCACAATAATGTTTGTATTTATTTAAATTACACCTTAATTTAGATTGAACTTCGATTTGTTCGCGTCGTTTATGTCCCCGATCACGATAGTTAATCAAGATCTCATACTGTATTTTATAATATAATAAGTACTGTGTATATTGTATACAATACGTAAAAAAAAAATATATAAAAAATAAAAGAAAATTTTCGTTAAGAAATCGTTCACGTTCGATAAGTATTGATGTTCGTAGCCAATGGGGTGTGCCCTGTGTGTAAAACCTGTTGGTTCGCCTTCCTTCTTCCTTTTCGAGGCAGGACAGGTGTCGGTGAGTGAGCTTTCGAGTTTGGGTTAGCATAGAAAGAAAGAGAGAGAAAAAGAAAAAGAAAATAAATAAATAAAAAGAAACGAAATGGTTATAACCGTGCTTAAAACGATATAAATGGAAATGTTCCCGAAGAAGTTACACGTACATATGTATGTATGTATGTATGTATGTATGTGTGTACATAAACGACGAAAAGACTATAAACTTCCAAAAGTGTATAACTCTCTTCTAAGAAATTTGTTTAACTTTCAAAAAATACCATTGGAAATTGAGTTGACCAATCAAAAGATAGTACGGCAAGTACGAAAAGGAAACACGTTTTAGTTAAAGAATCTCTACGGTATTTACGAAACGAAACAACCAATTTTCTGCCAACTTAATGTTTGCATCGTTGCAACATTATTTTCAAGAATGACTCATGCAATGACTCCAGCTTTCTGTTTCTTTTTTTTTTTTTCTTTCAAACGATCATGCGAGATTTTGTTTAAAACGAAGTACTATCATATTTGATAACGACGTTTCTTTTTTTTCTTTTATCGCAAACGTTGCGATAGATCTTACAGTAAATTAGAAAACGAATTAACTAATCAGGCAAGTGGAAACATCAAAGAATTCGTTCCACTAAACATGACGCATAGTTTAAAATGTAACTACAAAAATGTTACACCATCCTTGTCGTCCTCGTCTCTAAGTTTGTCGTTGTCATGCTGTGACTTTAAAACGATAAATGAGCTGTATAATATATATATATACATAAACGTGTGCATGTATATGTGTGGGGCACAAGTTTCTAGGTGCACTGAACTCGGATCGCAACGACGACGTAACAGCACATATATATATATACATATATATAGTTATGTACACTATCATACGTATCTGTATATATATACATACCTACAATACGTTCTACAAATCGATAAGAAAGCTATTACCTATTTGAAAAATGACTTCTTTCTAGAAAATGTCTTGATAACTAATAACCATTCATTTTCTCTCTTCGTGAGAAAACGTGAAAATAACGTAATACAAAAAAAATCGATTAAGAAAATAGAGAAATAAGAAAAAGTAAAAAAGAAAAGAAAATAACAACACACCGCAGCTTTGTTCCCATGAGAAATAGAATACAATCCATATATATCAACAGTGTAAAAAAAATATGGCCGGTTTGGGTTGTAACCATAGGTCATTTTGGAAAACTACTACTAGGGTGCAGCACCCACTTAATCGTAAGAGGGTGTTGTTGGTACCATCTAGTGGTACTCGGGGAATACCCTAAGTAGTTTATGCGATAAGAAAGTATTAAAAAAAAAAATAGAAAAAAGATGATTAATCAATTATTTCTTTTCTTTATAAACAATAATATGAAATAAATAAAAATATAATAAAATGGTATTATGAAAAAGATTTGAAGAAACAAAATTTAACCTTTTTGTTATTTCCTTGTTCTATCAAACGACAGCATTCAAATCTCTACCGCCGTTGACCAACCTCCAACCGACAGGTAGCGGGTTTGTGTCTTCTTATATTTCACAATAACACATCACTTGTCTTTCCACGACGAACACATCTCACCGATTAGGATACCTTGTCGTTACTAATTCACTCACTACATATTAAGATAATATATTATTTTCTTAACACTTGATAGGATTTACACGTATAAAAATCACGTCAGTTCCACGGTAACCGCATGGCATGGCGGCGGCCGACACAACTCGTCGTATGGCGCTTTAAACGCTACGTCACAGACTCCTAGTCAACACCTGATTGGTTACCTTGTGATACAATTTGGCGCGAATTTTATTCACGCGCGGGAAAGTATTGTTATGGGTTATGTTCTTTTCTGTAAGACTGTATATATGTATGTATGTATTTTTCAATTATTTCTATGAAAGGAAAATTCATTATCGTTTATTGTGATTGATAATAAAAAAAAAAATAAAATAAAGAAAGAAAATTAAAAAAAAATAATCCTTGTATAATAGTGTGTTGCAAATATTTATTAACTATAAGGGAGATTATTTTAAGAGGTCATTAGTTCTTACTTGCGAAATGTTAATCAACTTATTATCTTTGTTTTCGTATTTACCAAGTCTGATTTCACAATATCGTTCTATGTACTTCATGTAACACGTAAATAATTTTCTTAGATCAAATATATATGTATAAATATAATGTTTTCTTATTAAAGTCACTTGGATAGGTTTCGTCAACTTCCGAGTATATAAGCATAGACTGTAGAAAACATATAAATCTCATAGAGATACATTTTTTTTCAAATTTTAGATTGAAATACATATTTATAAGAATTCTTTTTTTTTATTATGGTAATAAAAATAATATTATTTGAGTATATAGAAAATTCTAAACGACTTAAAGTATATACCAAAAACATAAATTTAATAATATTACTGAAAATTCTCGTACATTACTGGATAAGTTTTTAAATCGTTCAATAATTCGACCAATGAAATAATTGGTTACATTCTTTCTCATCTCTAATTGGTTAAATCGCGTTAGAAGTAAAAATTGACATGGCCGACAATTTAAAAAGATTTTTAATAAAGAGTTTCTTACCTTGTCATAATTCATGTCATTTAATACGAACAATGATGACGCAACATCGTCTGATCGTTAGCAGCGTTGTGATTGGTTGATTTACAGGTCGGATGATAATTGTCATTTTTTCAGTTTATTGCGCTTGACATACTGCTGATTCTAACATTAAAGATTGTTTTAATTGAGTGATTAATAAATAAAATAATATTTGATAAAATGGCCGATTCTGGGGGATGGCCAACTACCCAAGAAACAGATTTTTCATTCCAGGGAAATGAAAATATTAATTTCGATGAAGTTGCTGGGATAGACGGTGAGTTTTGTTTATTGCGGTTTGAATTTCTTTTTTTATTTATATACTAATAATCATTAATTTTTCATTAAAGTCATCGATTAAAAAATATAAATTTGTATTTATAATTAATAAACAAATATTTAATTTTCATTGTTACAACGTCAAAATTGACATAACTTTTTAAAGATTTTAAATTTCATTTCTTCATCACTATCATGAAATGCTTCAAAAAAAAAGATGCAACAAATGTCATTCTCATATTATTGTTTATTATTTTTTTTCTTAATAATTATTACACGTATATACAAAATTGTTAATATAATCTTGTTTCAATTTTAGAAATACTCAATATCGAATTATTAAAAAACGAATCACTCTTCAACGATGACACAATAATTCCTGATTTAGAGGAACCTATGCAAATAGATGAAGATATATTTGACTTTCTTAATCTGAGTAGTAGCGATGAATTTAAAGATTTCAAAGATTTAAATATATTGGAACAACCAACAAATACTGGAAATGTTGTAACACCAACAGAAACTATAATTAAAAAGCAACAAACTCCTCCTGTTCAACAAGATGTATCACCTGTACAAACTAGAACACGTAAAATATCTGTAGTACCACCACCTACAGTATTTAGTTCGCAATATACTATACCGCAGAGTATGAACATTAATGTTCCATCTCCTGTAGTTACTTTAGCACCAGTTACACAACAAAGACAATTATTTTTACCTGCTAAATTATTGAAGTCAGACAAAGTCATTTATTCCAATAGAGCACAAACTATCACATCTAATTCAGTACCGCACCAAATACATACTCTAGTGAATACACCAAATGGAACAGTATTAACTACTGGTAAGTATTTTAAATGAAAAAAGAAGAAAACAAAAAATTTTCATTTAAATTATCAATTAAAATAATTAATTAATTTTTTCATTTTCTTTTAAGGTATTCCTGTAGTCTTGGATTCTGATAAAGTTCCAATAAATCGTTTAAATTCTAACACTCATATTGGAGTACCAAGAGTTAGAGAAGTTAAACGTAGTGCCCATAATGCCATTGAACGACGCTATAGAACATCTATAAATGATAAAATCACTGAATTGAAAAATATTATCGCTGGCTGCGAAGCAAAGTTAAACAAATCAGCTATACTAAGGAAAACAATTGATTACATAAGATTTCTTCAAAACTCTAATGCCAAATTGAAAGCGGAAAATATGACACTTAAATTTGCAGCACAAAGACAAAACTTACGTGATGTACTGGCAGTCGGTGAATTAACACCACCACGTTCAGATTTTAGCGAACCATCACTATCTCCAGCTTCACCACCATTATCTCCACCTTCACCTTTGCCTATAAAAGAAGAACCAGATGTATTACAAAATCTTCATAAAGTACCTAAACAAGAAGTAGGAATGAGAGATCATACTAGGTTAACATTGTGTGGTATCATGTTCATGTTTTTGATATTTAATCCTTTAGGCACTATTATGAATAGTGTCGAAAAGTTTAATTATGAATATTTAAATACAAAGATGGATGGACGAACTATTCTAGATTTTCAAGGTAAATATAATAAACATTACATTCTCAAAATATGTATATATATAATTTAAATTGTTTTCTTATAATATATATTTTTTTCTATTTAGAATCGACTGAAACAGATAACAGATTATGGAGTAATATATTTATATGGTTTACAAATATAATCCTCTTAATCGGTGGCTTATGTAGATTACTATTATACGATGATCCAATTCTCCCAGCAGATAGTAAAATATTTTTGGAACTTCGTCGTTGGAGACATCAAGCAGAATTTAATATATCAAAACAAGAATACAGCGAAGCATACAGGGATTTACATAAATGTTTAAAATATTTTAATCGTTCGTTTCCATTATCTCGTACTGAAATTTTTCTTGCAACTACGTGGCAAGCAATACGACAAATACTTCATAAACTATGGCTTGGAAAATGGATTCTTAATTTAAGTAAATACTTTATTGGAAAAACAGAAAGGCAACAAGCTAAATTGTCAGCTATGGAGTTAGCTATTGTTTATCAGCACATGTTGTGTTTACATTTATCTGAAGGACCCAAAAATGGCACACTTTATCTTGCTCTTTCTGCTATGAATTATGCTGAAATTGGGGATGAAAATATGCCAAAAGCGCTATTAGCAGAAATCTATGTTAATTCGGCATTATGTTTTAAAAAGTATCTTTTTCCATTTATTCATAAATATTATTTAGGCAAAGCGCGAATGTTAT
Organism: Mischocyttarus mexicanus; assembly: GCA_023678845.1. Taxonomy (NCBI): domain Eukaryota; kingdom Metazoa; phylum Arthropoda; class Insecta; order Hymenoptera; family Vespidae; genus Mischocyttarus; species Mischocyttarus mexicanus. The sequence continues at coordinate 40,504 of JACGTP010000245.1, read as the reverse complement.
TATTTTCGTGCACTGTACCACCTAAATTAAAATGGATTATGAACGATGAAGGTGCAAGATTTGTAGCCACACAAAAGTGGCAATATGGTGAACAATCAGATAGCGAATTTACCTCTCAAAATAGTAAAGCAGATCCTTTATCATTCGCAGCGCGTGCTTATAGAGAACATTTGATTACACAATGTTTAAGATTATTAACTGGTACCGCCGGAGATTCACATGCATCTACTGTATTAGAATTGGCACGAAATATAATAGCATCTGCGGAAGTAGATGCTTGTTTTTCAAGTATGGATAAAATCAGTGTAGCAGGTATAGAAATTTTAATTAATTAATATTAACTAATTATTAACATTTTATACATTAATAATCTTTATGTAGGGTATGAAGATGAAGTTGGTCTTTGGTGGGGAGCAGTTATTTGTGCTGCTGCAGCATGGAGATTAGGAGATGAAGATGAAACTGTTTGGAATATTGTTAAAAATAAATTTCCTTATGAAAAAAATTTCCAACCATGCAATAACAATAATCGCAGTCCATTGCCATATGCTGTCTTTAACGTTTTGCAAGCAGCTAAAAATTCTTCTGAAATAGTTTCAATGCGTTTAATGGATCAGGCAGGAATATTGTTAGAAAAATCCATATGCTATTACCATTGTAAACAACAGTTGTCTCCAAATGTTATGGTAAGCTTTATCTATACACATATATAATTAGGTATCTTTAGATAAACAAAATTAATAATCTTATTCACATTTAATAAGATTAATAATGATAAAAGAATATTTCTCCACCTGTGAGCACTGTTTCTTTTGAAGTATGCTTACCTGTTACGAGTGTGCATTGTAGTTGCATTGCGTGAAATACAACTATGCAATACTTCTACAGTGCAACTCCTGTGGCAGGCCAAAGTACCGTGTGATAATTATTATGTATATAATATGTATAGCAATTGACACATTTAATATCTAATATTTCTAACATTATATTAATACAATAATGATGTACTATTTATATTTTTGCAGCTTACGCAATTATGGCTTTGCGATTGGTTATTAGAGATGCGTACTATTTTATGGCAAGGATTTGATGGAGGATCAGAAAAACCAATTAGTAATGCGTCTCTTGCTAGTTTTCAAAGAGATTTAGCATGCTTAAGGCAGTTGTGTCAACATATGTCTGTAAGTATTTGTAGAACCAAGTAATAAAGAATCTTATCCTATCTTGCTCCTAAAACGATATATTCCTAACTTAATTGTTTTTAGTGTATACTACCAAGGATATTCTTATACGAAGCTACAGTACGTATCATGGCAGGAGCAGCACCAGTAAAAACTCAGACTTTATTGGACCGTAGTTTACATCATAGAAATTCACGTACATCTATTATTTGCGGTAAAGATAGATCCCAAGAACAAAACAACGGTGAAAGAGAACATGCATTCGCATTGTGTTTAGCATGTAGACATTTACCAGCTTTATTATTGTCTTCACCTGGTGAACGTGCTGGCATGCTTGCAGAAGCTGCTAAAACTCTGGAAAGAATTGGTGATAGGAAACGACTTCAAGAATGTTATCATTTAATGCATCAACTTGGCCCAGCTATTTCTGTTAATTAATTTATATATTATTTATATATATATGGTTAATATAATTTTTTAATTATAAAAGTATAAATTATACAATCAAGTTAAACTATGTATATAAATTTATTGTACATATATTTTGTTTTATAAAAACATATACACATATATTTGAATGTGTGTGTAATAAATGATTAAAAACATACTTTATCACTTGTTAATTCCAAAATCTTAATATCGTTCAAAATAAACATTTACATCTGCCATGTTCATTTACTACTGCAGGCGTGTGTCATAACTAGACATGCAATTTAAACTGCACATGCGCAACTCGTTTAATTTCCACTAATAACATAGGTAGCGCTCCTTGTTCATTGCAGATGCATAAGTCAATATTTATTATTGCAGTTGCTTTTAATTGCATTTATTGATAAGATTTTGATATCTGTAATCTGAAATCATTTTTTAACATGGATTCTGATACTGAATTACCAGAAGACGAGGAGGAAATTCTTGTATACGTCGAATTCGAAGGATTTGTTAATAATAATATATTTACAAATGGAGAACAATTAGATATAATTGGAATAGATACAGACCATCCTATAATGCAAATTGATGGAAAGGTACGTTATTTATAGGTTATTTCTTTAATATTAAAATTTGAATCTATATGTTCTATTTTATTTATATATTTATTATTTTTATACTATACGTTTTACTATTATTTTTATTTATTTTTTATTGATCTTAGAGATGGTTCAAATCTCAATCTTGTACTGTTGTATTCTTTGTTGACTACTTTTAGCAAATTTATAGGATAAGATTTCTTTTTTTTTGTAGTTTTACGAGGGTACTTATGAGGATGCTATAGGAACTTATATGTTTTTTGATAAAGATGATAAACCAATAATCAATGATCCTGTATTTGATCAAGTTCCAACTTTAAAATATTTTGGAAAAACTAGGAAAGTATTAAAAATGCAAAGAGTATTTGTTAAACAAAGAGTAGAAGTTCTCGGTGACTCTGATAATAGTAAATGTATTCCAAATATTGATACGATTAAAGAAGCTGGCATTCCACCTATGTATCAATCGGAAGGTATTTTCAATTAAATTTATCTTAATACATTTTAGAATGACAATGTGGTCCTAGATTATTTCAAATTCTTTAGTTGAATATTAGTAATGTAATTCTACGTTATTTATAAATTTGTTCATTTTATCATTTCATTTTTATCTTATTTTTTATAGCACTTTTCTTTTGGAACGATTTAAGAGATAAAAGAATAAATGCCCTATGTGCTTATTTGGAAAAACAGAAGATTAGAGAAGAAAAGAAGTCGCAAGGTATTGAGGTAAATTCAGAATCTGATGAAGATAGTCCGTTCGCTATATACAAATATAAGGAAGAAATGAAAGACAACCAAAACTTGGAAAATTCTAATATTAAATCATTAGATGATACAACTAATTCTTCTACAAGCAAACAAAATAACCCAGAAAAAGTTATAGATAATACATTGGAACATACCCAATCTAAACCATCTACTTCGTTAACTAACGATTCCTTTGCTGATACGAATGGTAAAGTACACAAACCTACTAAAGTAGCTAATAAAAAAAAAGTATTTGTTAAAGGTAAAGCAAAGAGAAAATGTAAAAAGAAATCAACAGTTGTGGAAGATGAATTTATTCAAAATAATAATGATCTTAACACAGAATCAACACTTTTAATGCTGGATGAAATTACTAATGATTCTTCCAAAAATATTGAATCGAATAATCCAGTCAATATTGTACAAGATATTACAAATAATGTGGATGTTAAGGACAATTTACAGGCAAATACAAAGATTAAAGATATTGTACAGGCAAATACAGAGATTAAGGACAATGAACAAACAAATACAGATATTAAGGACAATGAACAGGCAAATGCAGATATTAAGGACAATAAACAGGCAAATACAGATATTAATACAGACATTAGCATGGTTGAAACGCAAGTGAAAACAACTGATGATACTAAACTTGATACTGTAAAAAGTATCATAGATAAAAGGCATGCAAAGTTATTAAAGCGGGAGGCAAAAATGAAAGAGTTGACGGAAAAATTGAAATCTCTTATAGAAAGCACCAAAGCGAATATGAATCAATGACAAGGTATAATTGAAAATAAAATATAATTTCCTAAATAGTTTAGTTTGATATTTTATTAAAAATCCATTAAGATTGATCTTCCAATTCCAAGAAAGATTATTATTTATTGTACTGATTAAAAATACAGTTAAAAATTATCGTTAAATACGAAATACTGCACTGCAATAGCCAATAGCTCAGAATAATATAATGGCTTTATGTATAATATATATATATATATATTTTTTTTCGATACATATATATATAACTGATAAGAAAATAAAAATGATATAATATTCTTGCTTGTGAAATTAGGAAAAATGGATCGAAGTTTGGAAGGCATTGGAAAGAAGGATCCAATATCTTCTTAGCGAAATAATGGACAAGTTCTTCACCAATCTAAATCGCCAGGTAGTTCGTCAGGATATTCTCCTGTCAAGCAAGCAGTGCAGTGACCAACATAACTGCTTTCTTTATTATCCATATTGTGTCTCACAGCTTGAACAAGTCCTTCCACAGAAAGGTATGTCAAACTGTCAGCGCCAACATGCTTGGCTAATTTTATATTGTCAAGCTTATTCGCAATTAGTTCTTCCCTCGTTGGAATGTTTATTCCCATGTAGCATGGATATTTTAAGGGAGGCGATGCTACTCTAATATGTACCTGCAAATCGTGAAAATATATATAGGTTACGTTAGGAAATATTTAATTAGGATAATTTAAAAAATTCTTGTTTTTTTAAATTCTTATAAATATATATATGTATAAAGATGCAAATATCTTACTTCTTTTGCTCCTGCATCACGTAAAAGTTTTATAATCGGTCCAATAGTGTTTCCTCTAACGATAGAATCATCAATTAGAATTAATCTTTTTCCTCTTACGTTTTCAGATAAAGCTCCAAATTTTTTAGCAACTCCCAATTGTCTTAATCTTGTGCTAGGTTGAATGAACGTTCTTCCAACGTATCTATTCTTGCAAAGTACTTCAGCAAATGGTATTTGAGACTGTGAAATATATGAATTAAATATATATCTATGATATTAATTGTTTTATATTTTTTTTAAATCTAATATAATAATAATTTAGTCAGATAATTCACCTGTCTAGCATAACCATGTGCTGCTGCAGTACCAGATTCTGGTACAGAACTAACTATGTCTGCTTCTACTGGAGACTCTATTGCTAATACACGACCACATTGCATACGAACCGAGTATACCATTTGTCCTATAAACGAAAATACAAAAATGTATAAATTAACACTATTTTACTAAATTCTTATTCAAGATATTAATATCAATGATGATCACCTTCAAAAATACTGTCACTTCGGGCAAAGTAAACATATTCAAATATGCAAAATGCTTGTCGTTTATTATTTGGTCTCTCCACAATGTCAATTGTTTTAATACCTTCACGAGTCAATTCAACAATTTCTCCTGGGAAAACCTCCCGAACATATCTTGCACCAATGCTTAAGAAACCACAAGATTCTGAAGAGATTACCCAACCTTCTGCTTCATCGTCGTCATCCGATTCACTTGCTGCTAAATTTTTATAGAACAAAATTTAATAATTAAATATATTTTGTCTATTATTAATGTTTGTATATGTGCAACGTACCAAGTTTGCCAACAGGTACTATTTTTCCTAAACATAAAGGTCTATTTCCATATGGGTCTCTAACACCATAAATTTTATCTCTTTGCATGATTACTAAAGAATAAGATAATGGTGCCAGTTGCATGAGATGTTTGATACGTGCTGGCCAATCTGGTCCATTAACTTCACCTTCAGGAGGATTTAAACATAAAGCTTGCGTTATCAATTCAGAATCTGAATATGTCGAAAGACCTACGCCACGACCTAATACCTAATTCAAAGTAACACAGATAAAAGTTAAAATTCAATTCATAATGTTACAAATTAAGGTCAAGGGAAATAAGAGATTTAGTTTTTATTACCATTTTCCTTAATGATTCTGTATTGACAAGTTCTCCATTGTGAGCAACTGCTAAGGCACCGTGTGCTGTATGAACTACAAAAGGTTGACAATTGACTTCTTCACTAGCTGCACAAGTACTATATCTAGTATGACCTATTCCTAAATTGCCTTTGAGTTTCTTCATGCTTTCGTCGTTAAAAATGTTATTGATCAATCCCATACCCTTATGAACATAAAATGACTTAGAGCAAACACCTTTACTTGTAACAATTCCAGCACTTTCTTGACCTCTGTGTTGTAAAGCGACTAAACCTATTGAAAAATATATAGCTAATGTATACTATCATTAAACTTAATTTATTATACAAAATTCTCTTTAGTTAACTTACCAAGGCATATTACTTGGCTTACGTCTATTTGCGATGGCCAATCTCCTGCAGCAATGCACCCAAAAACACCGCAATTATGCGTTAGTCCAGAAACTTCTTTACTTTTATTTTCATATTTAGAAGTTGAATTTTTTGGTACATCATTTATTGAAAGACAAGATATTCCATAATTAAAACTTTCACCTTGCGTATCCTGAGACATTTTTATATTTATCTACTGTAACAAAGTGATTCAAAGATTAATCCGTAATTTTGCTTCTCTCTTACGTGTCATTTATTAATTTATATAATAAACCTTAAATGTTTAGATTTAATCGAAGAAATCAACTTTATCTTATTGATATATAATCAATTTAATAATGTCAAAAAGCGTTGAAGTATTATTTCCTTTTTATACTTCACAAATTTTACGTAATGTGTTTGCGAATAGAACAAATGTTGATATACATATGGACAAACACGAAGTAAATATTAATATCAGTCTTTAGAAGTGCATTCTGGACCCCCTACAGTCTTATTTCAGATTATCGTCAATGCCCCTATAAACTATCGACCCCAAGGGGTTAGATAAGACAATTTCGCAATTAATTTCATCATTCAACTGTGATGTGTTTTGTGTCATTTAAGAAACATATTTTTCTTAAGAAATATTTATTAATCACATATATAAATTTATTTAATTTAGAAAAATGCCCAAAACCCATGATTTTGTATTCTCTCTCTTTTAAAAAATATTGATTTATATCTTAAAAATATCAATATCAATATACTATTCAATTCAAAGGAAGTAACCTATATATATATATATATATAAAACACACACGTGCATACATATTTCCTAACTTAAAATAATAATAATAATCTAAACCTTATAAAAAAATATAACATATACGACTATATACAAAGATTGAAATAAATTAGTTCATAAAACATAAAATAAATCTGACAAAAATATGGGATTATAACAAAACGCTGATCTACATAGAAATAATCTATAATCACGTGTCACATTTTTCCCAATCGTTGGAATGATTTTTATCAAGGTTTCAAAAGTGTTAAAAGAAAAAAAAAAACAGAAAAAAACAATAATCGTTAAATAATATGTTACGTCATAAATAATCTGTCAATCCGGTTTTTTGTATACTCACATGTTGATCGTTTATTTTAAATACCCCACAATAATATACACTTATATATATGCATGTGTGTATATAATATATGTAGATATATCTCTAATTACATAAAAAAGAAAGAATAAATGTAGTTATACGTTATGATCTATTTCTCAGCCTCGATACATAAAACAAAGGTTAAATCTATATGAAATGTAATAGTAGGTTATCTAGATCCATGATCGAAGGACATTTATTTTTATAATATTAATTGTAAAAGCAAACTAAGTTTTTATTTTAATTTATGATATATAACGAAATAGAAACCATTATTGCAATCTTAGATCATCTTCTATCCTTTATCACGTGTGTGGCTTCATTAGTCGTGCGTTACACCATATCATATATATATATTTATACACATATACATATGCATATACATATATTAATACATACAGAGATATGCATGACCACCACGTGCTCTGGGTATGACGTTTTTTCCTTTTTTCCTCTTTCCTCTCTCTCTCTCTCCCCCCCTCTCTCTCCCTCTCTCTCTCTTTTATATATTTTCTTTAAATATAATTAATAATAAAATACTTTGTACATAGAAAGTATTAGAGTATTTTTTAATACAACAATGTGTTCTCATAAATATGAATTTTTAAAAACTTTATATATAAAAGAAGAAAGCAACAAAAATAATATTAATATTAATAATATATTCAAATACATACTTATACGTGGACGTTTACGAAAGATCCGTAGTTCTGTTGCCTTTTTTATTTTTGTGTCTAATACGTTTATGGTACAAATAAATTTGTGTATAATAATTTATACGTAGTAATATAAAAATAAAAATTGTCACTCTATGATGAAATGAAATTATAAACCACTCTGTTCGATTACCAAACGACAAATGAGCTCATAAACCAATGGATATACTTACATTTTACTTCTTAACTCTTAACTAAGTCTCCTTCTTTTTGATTATTATCTTTTATTTTTCTGGACCGTGCGGGACACATACATACACAACAAAACACGGTTAGAACGGTTAGAACTTGAAACGTAAGCACCGCTCTTGGATTATTCCTCTCTAATGAATTCTTATTCTCACAATAATTCTCCTTTAGACAAGGAGAATGATAGACGAGACGACTGTTATGTTGATGTTGATGATGAAGGAGAAGAAGAAGAAATAAAGAAGACGAAAACGATCACGCCATGTGAAACCGGTTCCTTCACTTCCGGATACAATTTACCCTTAAAAAACGTTTATTGGTAAACTTCTTATCTAATATCCCCTTCCCTTTCTATTTTTTTTTGTCCTAATCATTCTTGTTCCCTCCACCCTTATTTTTATCAATTCTTTTTTCTCTCTTCTCCTATTACTTATGGGTTTTTTTTAAATATTTGCTATATCCATATACATAATTTTGTATTTATTTATCTTTTTATTTATCTATACTATCCTTGTTTATTTTTGGATGTGGAGAATTTTTCCTACAAATAATGTGATTATTCGGTTCATGGTCGTTCTAGATATTCCCTTTTTTTCTGGTTAGAAAATCTTATAATATTGCTATTATAACTTCGACTTCGTCACGAGATTAAACGAACCTTTTTTTTTTAATACAATAATTATGTATATTGAATGTTACTTTGCTTAATAATATTATTGTCAACAATTACTTTTTGTTATTTTTCTTCTTTTTCTATTAATGTTAGTAAAGATTTTATTTCTTCTTCAATGATTTATGCAATCCAATTTTTTTTAATTGATAACGTTGTTATGAATATTTGTAGCGTTGTTGTTGTCGTCGTCGTGTATTAAAACTGTTTATCGATGTTTCTTCGGATTTTTGTTTGTTTATTCTAAAGTTTCCATTAAAATTTCGATTAGAATTTTACACAATGGAAGATTATTCTAATTGTTTAGATAAAGAATAATCATATTTTTTATTATATTTTTAATCTTTAATTAATCTATCGAACTTAATGATCCCTAAATAATAGGACAATGAGGAAATACGAGAACGGCCATTTTGAAATTCATATTTTACCGCGTTAAAATAATTCGTAATATGTCAATCAATCACGCTACTCTTAAAAAAATAATATATATTACATATATATATAAAAAGAAACGTTTTAAAATACTATTATAAATAATATTAATATTATTTTTTTGTTTTTTATTTATTTTATATTTTAATAAATTTTCGAATAATCTTATAACGCAAAAAGAAAATAAACAATTCGTAAGAATTAATTAAACACGCGAGTAAAGAAAATTTATTCTTCAAACACAAGCGAATGTAAATTTTTATTTCGTCACGTTGGATTACGTTATTTAAATTTTAATAATTAAGTAATTGACGCGAATGGAAAGAGGGGGAAGAAAAGAGGAGGGGAGAGAAGCGTTTAAGATAATTCTAAAAGCATCACGATCGAGAGATAAATCAACGCGTTACCAGAATATTCCAAAACAAAATAATATAATAATACATATATGATCTATACCATGCACATAACATTTTATTAGTTGTATATTATTTCTCTCCCCCCCACTACCATCCTATTTAATTCCTTTTAACTCCTTGATCCGTGACGCGGACCAGCATTCATATCGTAGAACGTGATTAGGGTAAGCTGGTTAACCATGACTGGTGAGTGGTTGCTATTCCTTTATTTCTATTTTTCTTTTTTTTTTTTAATATAAAAGATCCTTTAAATTAATATTCATGAGAGAACATTGTTGCATCAAGAAACGTTCTAATTTTTTCTATACGAAGTATTTTTTTATCGATTATATTGTATTTTGAAATCGTATTATTTTAATGATCTGTTGAATTTAGAGTTCATGCGCGATGAATCTAACCAACATATCTATATATATATATATATACTTTTGTTTTAGTAATTAGAATTATTTGTTTATGAAGATAATTTATGAATAATGATTGAATATATAATTAATTTTTAATATTTAAACTTTACAGATTATAAATTAGGTAAATTGATCATCGAAGGTAAGACCAAAAAGGTCTATGAGATTTTAAAAGAACCAGAATTATGTTTCATTCAAAGTAAAGATCGCATTACTGCTGGGGATGGCGTTAAGGCTCACGATTTAGAAGGGAAAGGTGTTATTAGCACAATTACAACTGCTAAAGTATTTCAATTATTAAATGAAGCCGGTATCAATACATCGTTTGTCAAGCTTGATAATAGTAAAAAAGCTTTTATAGCACGCAAATGCGAAATGGTACCTATTGAATGGGTTACAAGAAGATTAGCTACTGGTAGTTTCTTGAAAAGACATTTAGGTATGTAATTGTTTATTTTTGTGAAATTATTTTTGTTAAAATATAAGAGAAAATATCATTTATAAGATAAACAAATATTCTATTTTTAATATAGGCGTAAAAGAAGGATACAGATTTAATCCACCATTGCAAGAAACATTTTATAAGGACGATGCGAATCATGATCCTCAATGGTCGGAAGAACAAATTATTTCTGCTAATTTCAAATTAAATGGAGTTACCATTGGCAAAGATGAGGTTGATATTATGCAACGTATTACATTGACTGTTTTTGAAATTCTAGAAAGAACTTGGTCAACACGAGATTGTTCTCTTATAGATATGAAAATAGAATTTGGTGTAGATGTGTCTGGTAATATTGTTGTTTCCGATGTTATTGACAGTGATTCTTGGAGATTATGGCAATTTGGTGATAAACGATTGATGAAAGATAAACAAGTAATGATTAACTTTCTTTTTTTATTATCATTTTAAAAACTATAATGTGTTATATATCAAATCATGTTTGTATTTGTATGTATATATATATATATACGTATGTGTGTGTTTATGCAGGTATATAGAAATTTACAACAAGTCACTAAAGCTGATTTGGATGTAATTAAATGCAATTTCGAATGGGTAGCAGCTCAACTAGATCATCTCATTCTATCTCCGATGTCATTGGTTGTTATTTTAATGGGTTCTCCATCGGACAAAGAACATTGCGAGAAGATAGCATCCTATGCAAAGAAACTAGGTTTGTTAGTGGAACTTAGAGTGTGCAGTGCACACAAAAGTACTTTGGAAACTCTACATGTTGTAGCTGAATATGAAGGTAGTGGAAAAAAGGTATTGAAATAAATAAAATTATAATTTAAATTTCAGATCAATTATTTTTGATCTTTCTTGATAACTTGGTAAATATTTCAATTCATCATTTAACAAGTTGAATGTAGAATGTTGTTTCATCATGGATACGAATCTTATATACACTTTAATGACCTATGTCAGTCTAATGACTCTTACTCAAGGATAATTTCATTTAAAAGCATGATAAAAATAGCGATAATTATGTCGAATGCAATATTGTTTACTTCTTAGTTTTATCAGAAGTTCTTTTTATTTAATGTAGGTGGTGTTCATTGCTGTAGCAGGGAGAAGTAATGGATTAGGTCCGGTATTGTCTGGAAATACTGTTTTTCCAGTCATTAATTGTCCTCCTTTTCAACCATCGAATATCACGCAAGATATATGGTCATCAGTAAATGTACCTTCAGGTATGTATTGTAAAATTATTATTTTTATGTTAATTATATATATATAAATATGTTAAACAAAAAAAAATATAGATATGAATACGTTATTGTTAATGTATGTAAGTGGATTGCGAAATTTGCTTATCAAGTGGTTTAATTATAGAATACGTTAATGTAACTTCTTATTTGAATGCTTCGGATTAGTATATACATAAACTTATTGTAAGATATTTAATTAATTAATATTTTATTTTTGTTTCTTTTAATTATGTTTTTAGGACTTGGTTGCACCACAGTCGTTTATCCAGAAAGTGCTGCAATTGCTGCTGCTCAGATACACTCGCTTCATGATCATATGGTTTGGTCAAAGTTGCGTGCAAAACAACTTAATAATTTTATTACTTTGAAAAAAGCCGACAAAGATCTTTCAAATTCTATTAATTAATAAAAGGTTAACAAAAAATGGATTAATAGATTTTTTTGAATTACTTCTGTGAAAGAAGATATATGCATTTAAATGACTTTTAAGAAAGTTTAATTTTTTACTGATATATATATATATAGTATCTATATTTTAATGATACTATATATATAAGTATCATTAAAAGTTTTACTAATTATATTTATATATATACATATTCATGTTAGCACTTCTTGCATATACATTATTATTATTAATCTTATTGTTATTATACTGGATACAAGTTTACAATATTCATTTGCTTCCGTTTAAACAAATATTTGAATAGAACAATAAATTAGCAATAAAAATATTGTAACGTTTAATTCAATGTATTATTGATATTATATTCTTATAGATTTATATACATACAAAAAATTAAAAGTTTATTTTATCTAAATATACATAAAATCCTGACATTTATTAACTAACTTCAATAAAAATGAGACAAATGATGTATCTCTTTTCAATAAATGTTCCCTTTCATAAATTTCTTTATATGTCTTTCTTAAAACAGATTTAATTATAAAGTTAATTTTAATCAACATTGATTTTCACTTGCCAGAGTTTCTATTTCAGTTATTTCTTTCGGACAATTTCTTGATAATACTAAAGGTCCATTTTCTCTAATTAAAACATCGTCTTCGATTCGTATTCCTAATCCATGGAAATTTGAAGGTGCCAAGGGATTTTTATGACTAATATATACACCTACAAAAGTATATATATGTTATAAATTAAATACATTATATTATACGTTAAATTACATATATATATCTACTGTCAAATTATTTACCAGGTTCGATAGTTATAATCATTCCAGGTTGTATTGGAACATTAGTAGATATTTTGGCAGTATCGTGTACGTCCATTCCTAAATAATGGCTAACATGATGCGGACAATAACTAAACGCAGCAGATATTAATTTATCTCCAGATAAACTTTTAGGTATTAAGCCTATTTCTTTTAATCTTTTGCCTAAGAGGGAACACATGTCGTGAAATAATTGATCTAACGTTGGCATTTTTTTCAACTTTTTCAATAACTCCTTTTGTACATCTAATACAACTTCGTATAAAATTCTTTGCTCTGGCATAAATTTACCATTGATAGGCCATGTTCTTGTAATATCAGAAGTATAACCATGATATTGACAACCTATAAATAGATATTAAATTAAGAGTTAAAATATCAGAAGAGAGTAAAAGATTATTAAAAAAAAAAATAATGATTCACCTGCGTCCATTAACACCATATCTTCGTTTTGAATAATTTGATTGTTAGAAATATAATGAATAATATTAGCATTATTTCCTCCAGCTACAACAGGTGGATAAGCTAAAAATTCAGCACCATTTATACGACACTCATAATCGACTATCGCGAATAATTGATGTTCGCTCATTCCTGGTCTGGAAGCTTTGATAGTATTTTTTATTGCCATAGATGCTATATCACAACTTTTTTCCATTAAATTTATTTCGCTTTGCGATTTAATAGAACGTACTTTATGAAACAAACTCTTTGGAGAGGTAAACTTTTGTTTATTATTTATTTTAATTAATTCATTTAATTTAACGTGTAAATCAGTTTGCAGTATATTGATATCATCGTACCAAATAATACTATTTTTATGTTCATTAATAAAACAACAGAAATATCTTTCAAATTCAGAGACAGGAAGTGCTTTATTGACTCCAAACAAATCAGGAGCTGCTTCTACTCCAGTTTTTGGTCCTTCCCATAACTCAGAATATTGATCCTTCTGATTCATAAATAAAATAGATGTAAAAGTATCTCCTACAGTGGTAATAACTAATATCGTGTTAGGTTCTTGGCAACCACAGAAATATAAAAAATCTGTGTTCTGGCGAAAGACATATGGGATTTTGTCAGACATGTAAACTTTAGAGGAGGAAGGTATTATTATAAATTGAGATTTCGATCGATCATTTGTATTAGTATTCTCTATAATATTTTCTATTAATTTAGATCTCCTTTGTTTGTATTCATCACGGTGTATACCAGGAGTAATTTCTCCATCTTTCAAAAGATGAGGATGGGACATAGAAGTTGGTTGTCCATATCTTTGATGAAAAACTTTTTTCACGCATTCTTGATTTGGTAAATTACTTCTAAACCTTTTTATAGAATGTACATTTAAATTATTATTTTGACTACCTGGGAAAAAAAAATATATATATATATAATTGTTATTAAATTAAGTAAAAGAATATTTTGGAAAGGGTACATAAGTCATCAACGTCAAGAATATTTTTCTTTTATTATTTTATATGATGAAATATTTAAAAACATAACATGAAAATATAATATGATCTACCATATTATTTTTCTTTTTAATAATATTGGATATTACTTCTCACCAAATTTAACGATTAAACTTTTAACAATTTCTCTCAACGTGCCGAACATAATTATTCTTACTATTTTTGTTATTTTGTTTTTTTTTTTCCTTTATATCACTGCATCACAGCACTAATTTATTATTTGGTTTGTACATTAAATGACGAAACTTATGAAATTTACTACCAGATAGTGTTTCGATCACTTCGTCCCCACTTTGCTTAATAATATGTAAAAATAATAATATACCCAATGTATTTTGTTTAGATAGTAGACATTTTTAAATAATACAAAATAATTATCTTTATTCTCACGATTTTTCTTTCTCTATGAATTTAATTAGGAAAGATGATAATTTTTAAAAGAATTAGACTTGAATCGTTGAAACCATCTAAACGTTTAAATAATTCTATAATTATTATTTTTCTAATTAAAAATAATGATTAAATTAGATTAATTCAGTTAATAAAATAATACAAAAAAATATATACACGTACATAGGATAGATTTATTTGACTATTTTGATCCGATTAAATTGATAATTCAGATTAAATGTTTCAAGTAATTATTAAATAAAATCGCTAGATGGCGGATAAATCGAAATGTTGATAACGAACGTACCACTGATGGTAAAAAAAATTAGAAAATTAATTCCTAAACAAAATGAAGGATTTTATTTGAAAAGATTAGAAAGTTTATTAATAATTTTGACAGGATGTTGTTCCCATCTGACAATGAAAAATAATAATTAAAAGGTCGGGAATGTGGTCTACATTAAAAATTATTTTTTTTTTATCAATTGCAGAGCAAAATGCAACAATCCGATATCGTTCCTGATTTTCTATACAAAAATTCGATATCTCGACTTCCATACTATTTAGAAAGATAATTATTTTTTATTTTGATACATTGGAATGATAAAACGAAAAGCAATATGTAAGAAAAAAACCGAGGTTAAATGTAAAAAAGGTTTAAAATGATAGTCAGCTTACGTTTAGATGTACTTTGTCCTTAGATCCAACGCTGCATATCCATATCCATAACTGCACTGTATCCATATATGCACTACACACACACACGCTCACATATGCATATCACTTGCATAGGAAGAATACACGCACACGCGAAATAAATTATATTTACTTTAAATAATATCCTTGTTATTCCTTCCGACGTTCGAAGAAGACTAACGATTATAATCGAAAAGTAGTTACGAATACATTCGACAATTACCGAACATACACGAAGGTCAAAATCAAATCTAACAACGAAATGACAACGTTCGGTTACTGGCCGAGGAGTGACGGAGAGAGACGAACATAAACAAAACATTCTAACGCTCGATTAAGCCGACAATAAAGGAATGTTTTTTTATGTGTATTTCATATTTAACGAATTTCCTAGAATTTACCGAGACATTTAAACAGTACCGACGTTAAGCTCGTTTGACTTTGACGTACACCTTTGCCTATCTTTCTCTTAATATATTCAGCACGTATGGGATTATTACTATGTTTTTCTACAGCTGACCTACTTTTGTATTGTTGACCTACTTTTGTATCGTTGACCTACTTTTGTATCGTTGACCTACTCTTGTATTGCTGACCTATTTTTCTTACCAGTGACCTACTTTTGAACAGCTGCTTTCTATTTCTAATTTCTACTGATTGATTTTTATTTATGAACATTAAAATATTAGAGAAATAAACTTTAAAAAATTCCCCTGGCCGTATTAATTAATATTTTCAAAAAATGAAATATACATATTGTTCTTTGAGTCTCCTAAAATGTATAAAACGATATTGGATTGTTGCAATATTTGCAGAGACAAATATTTATAATAATAAAAATATTTTTCAATAGTCATTATCGTTCATGCGTAGCAAAAGTTGTGGTCCGGGTCGTAAGGTGCAATTCCTTTGAAAGAATTTTTCTATCGCGAGGGCAATCCGATTGTCTTGCATTAGAAGAGAAATATATAGAGAGAGAAAGAGAGATTATGTCAAACGTTCTCGCATGATCGAATACACTACACGGATCTTGGGTTATCAGAGATTCGAAGGAACCTTTTATCTGTGTTAAAAAAATCGTGTTGTATTGGTGGTGAACCACACAGGTTGACGAATGATTGTCAAGCGTTACAATAAAAGTTACAACTATTTATGACATCATCGGCGTGGGTTGTCAATTGTAGTACCTATAAATCAAATTATGCAATCGCGATGATATTTTTTCCTCTCCCGTCCCCCTCATTTTTATTTTACAAAGAATTTTTCTATTTTGCGATAAGACACATATAGAAATAAAAAAAATGTATTTATATATATATGAGATTAATCATTCATTTCTTATCATCCTAAGATGAAAAATAAAAGATCGATAGATATATCATAGATCGTCTTGACATGATCCATGGTAGTTGTTGGGTGTTGTTTAATATCGTTCGCATAACTCGCTCACGGAAATGGCGAGTATGTTGAATGCGTGGCGAGGTTACTCAAACCTATGTCATTGTTAACGGTTGGTAAATGTTACAGGACACACGATGTTGTAGCCTTAAAGAGAGCATTTTCTTGGGTGTGGTTATACCCTGTCTTGGTGGTGAGTGTAGTACAAAGGTGGGGCATGATCGAGTGCCAATGCAGTCTCTACTCCTATAAATTCGACGATCTACGTAAGTGAAACTTGTAATGCAGTTCTCGACTTCGTTTGAAACAGACGTTATAGAGATCTTAGACTTTTTTTTAGAGTTTTGTATTAACGATTGTGAACGTTGTTTGAGTAACGATGATCCAGTATCTTGTAAGTAAACTTAACTTAATTCAGAATTATAAAATAATTTTTTTCTTACCGTGTATCATATTTTTAGGTAATCTTTAGTGGAATGGTAAGTGTGGTCCTTGGTGCTCCACAATGGTACGGACCACATGCCGGTTATGGTGGTCATGCTGCACCAGCACCACTTGGTCCTGATGGTCGTGTGGTAGATACTCCTGAAGTAGCCCAATTAAAGGCTGCTCATTTGTCAGCTTTAGCCGAAGCTAATGCACGTGCACCGAAAGGGCCTGGTGGACCTGTACCTGGACCATATGCGCCTGGACCATCTGCTGGTTATGCACCTCATTACAGGTTTATTTTAATTAATTAATAATGTTAAATAAATATTGATTAAGATATTATTTATGATTATGAACAATTATATTTTAATGTTGATATATTTAATTGTTATTTTAACAGTGGTCCACCAGCACCATTGGGACCTGATGGTCGTGTAGTAGACACACCCGAGGTTCAACAAGCTAAGTCAGTTCATTTCTCTCTTTACAATGCGGAAGCTCAACGTGTACCAGCTGGCCCAGCTGATCCAGTTGCATCTGGTGGTTACGATCCATCATGGAATAATAATGGAGCTTGGAATCAAGGATCCTGGAATCCTGGACACAATTATTACTAAAACGATTTGTTTCTTTATTTTTCTATTTTTGGATTACGTTCGTTCGATTCCAATCAATTTAGAAGATTCACCAAAATGGTATCTTTTAAAACTCTACCTCGATAATATTCCATTTTCGTATCTACCTCGTCCAAGACTAATTACAAGAAGAAGAAGATGAAGAAATTATATGTGCTCTTCGTTCCGACTGATTTTTCAACGATTTTCAACTACCTCTTATCATTTTATCCGGACGAACGAGCAATATTCCTTCGATTCATAGATCTCTGATTTTGTTTTCTTTTCTATCAGTCTGTCTCTCTCTCTCTCTCTCTTTTATTTCTTACTCTTTTATTTTATTTTATCATTAATATTATATTATTATCATACTACATTTCTATCGATCAATTGTCAATTTCTTATGTGTATATGGTGCTATTAAATATATATTATTATTATATACATATAAATATATATACATTTATATATACGTACATACGTTAATGTTATGAATATAATCAAGTTATGAATAATTCAAACGATATAATATAACTGTAAATCGTAACGAGTTCTCATCACGAGGAAATGATATTCAAGGTGATCCTTAAATAATAATCCTGTTCTATAAACTAGTTTTTCCCCCATTAGCTTTGAATAAACTTTCATAGTGTTCTTATTAGATTCGGTTTACGTTCATTGACGCGAGGAAAAGTAAGTTCCTTGCATGAACTTCTAAACAACGTTTGAAGGACGTCTCGTATAAATCGTTTATTGATCGTATATAGATCTATTGATCTAACAGCACGTGCTGTTAGATTAACACGCTCTCAACAAGATTTCGATCTAACCGACAATACGGTAGTGTCATTAACGACTTGTTACTTTTTGATTTATCGTTCATGATTTATCGTTCGATAACGAGTACCACCATCGTAGTTGCATTCTTTTTCTTTACTTTATAATTGAATTTTATATCATTAATATATGTATAACGATATTTCATGATTTTATTATTTACTTGTTTCTTTTTCTTTTAAATAAGATTATGTTATTAATCTTAATAAGCAAGACACGAAGATAAGATTTAAGATCGATACAAATTTCCTCGGTTTTTTTTTTTTAAATACACACGTATGTAAATGTTTAGTTAGAAGTAATATACTATTCACGTAGGTTTGAAAAGGGAGTGTAAACTACTGTGCCCACTCCCAGCAGGAAGGATTGCAAGTTTGCAGAGCCCAGATATTTTGAGCTGTTACTCGAGAAAGAATAGGTGGAGGAGGAGGGAATAATAATATATTATTTATATAATACGACATTATAATATTTTATATATGTATGTATGTTTTTCTTAATAAATTAATCCACAAGATCAATGATTGAAAATGATTCAAAATATAAGTTTATTTTATTAATCGATATCTACGATAAGTACTATATACAATTGTTTGCAAAAGTTTTGATTAGGATCGTTCGAGTTTTTGTCAAACTATTACAGACAAAAAGAGAGAGAGAGAGAGAGAGAGAAAGAGGGAAAGAAAAAGAGAGAAAAGACGACGGAATAATCAGGTACGTAATCGTCTATATCGAATTAACCATCATTCTCTTCTTTCTTTCTAATATCGATATCTTTGAAGAAACAAAAAAAAACATAAATATTTCAATTTTACTATACCCAAGCTGGCTAAAACTCGAACAATACTCGAATGATTATTTTTAAAGAATTTTTATCCTCCCCCTAATCCCTTGACAATAAGATACAATAAAATAGTATAATGATAAAAAAAGAAATCTATAAACCTAGAAAAAAAAAATGTATGAAAGTGTATTTAAAAGAAGGAAAAATCAATGATCGCTAATTTAAATCATAAAAATTAAAAAAAAAATATTATCTGACAAAATACAATCGAGTTATGTTTCCTACCATAAATATGAAGAGATCGTACTTAAAAATGAAAATCTATATAATTAATTTCTATAGAAAATAGAAAATAGAAAAGAAAAAAGAAAAAAAGGATAGAGAAGATAAATTTTAAAATCTAACTATGAACACTATAAGGATGGTTATTCCAATAATCATTTAATAATAATTACTCTCACGATGAGAGACCATAGCAAGAGCACGAGCACGTGCTTTCATGTGATCAGAACGAGCTCTAGCAACTTCTGGTGTCTCCATGACACGTCCATCAAGTCCAATAGGTGCAAGTGGTCCTCGATATCCTATAGGGGATATCGTTGCATAATTAACTCGAACAGGTGACAAGTAAATTAGATTTCTATGGTCATCATAATTCCCTCCCAATTGGTGGTACTGCGCCATTGCTGCGGAAGCCGCAGTTGCGGCCAGTTTTGAGGTTGTTCGCGCATGCGCCGCTAAATGTGCAGCTTTTGCCTGAGCTACCTACATTTTTTGTTTTTTTTTCAACAGATTATTCATTATTATTATATGTACATATATATATATTAGGTCTACCGGAAAGTTCTGTCCGATTTTGGAATAAAACCAAATACAAATTACGAACAGAACTTTCCGGTAGACCTAATATATATAAAAATGAATAATTAAATATTAAAAATAAATTATTTTGTTCAAAGAGTTGACAACGAAGTTTCCAATTGAGTAATTATGTCATATTAATAAAATATTAGTAATAATAAATATTTCAAATTGGTATTTAATTTTTACCTCAGGGGTGTCAACAACACGACCATCTGGCGAAAGCGGAGCAACAGATCGAGTTCTTGTCTTTATGGTTATTGGTGGAATAATTGGTGATACCGTAGGTCTTATCATCCTGTCGGAATAATCGTTTCGTTCGATTTCTCTAATCCTTGATAAAGCTTCCGCATGCGCCGCCATATGTGCGTTACGTGCTCGTACAACTTCCTCGGTTTCGAGTACCCTACCATCTTTAGATAAGGGTGCTGGTGGTCCACGGTATTCATAAAATGGTGCCCACATGTACTTAGCTTCGGTGCTCGCCATTACGAGCAACGTGGTTAGTACTATCTGTAAACAAAATTCACCTAATTATTTTTAAAAAGTTGTTCTCTTTTTGTTTCTTGCATGGTTACACTTCACTTTGGCGTTCCCGAACTTTTTAGGGAAAAAATTATTAAAGATATGTTAGAAATTAAAAATAAAGTAAAAGAAAGATTGAAAAGAGAGAGAGAGAGAGAGAGAGAGAGATAGAAAAAGAGAAAGAAGGGGAAACCAAAAAATTATTTTAGAATCGTTAATAAATGTAATCAAAGTAACTTTTGCAGAAAATAACTTTCTTCTTAATTATAACGATTATTCTTTGAGATATAAATGATCGTCATAATATTTTTGCTTATATCACTTTTAATTTTCGAATCACTTACAAGTAATGTCATCCTCGTGATGCTGAGACACACCACCGGTAACAAAACGGACGTCTTAGAAGGGAGTGCGCCAAGGCGTTCAGTCGATCACGCTTTTATAGGATCTTGCACCACCCTAAGTACATTCCCGTGGTTTCTGTTAACACTTTAGAAGAAGAGGGAAAGTTTTAATCAGATATCATAACACACCGATATTATTTATTTTATTTATGATTGACCGTGACACCACCAACAAGGCCCTTTTTTTAATATTTGAAATATATCTTTATCGGTGACAATAAAATTAATATTTAAAGATAAACAATACAAATTTAATTTAAAAATTAATTAAATTTTTGTTTCTTACAGCAGTGTGTCGTCCTTCAATAATAATCTCATCTATTTTTTTTTTTACTTTCACGTTATTTGTTTGTTTTTTTTTGTCATCGTTTGCGGTGCAACGTAGGAGATATTTGCAACAATGATCCTTGTAAAAAAAAAACATCCGAGAGATTAGATTCCAACATGTTAGGTGATAATGATCTTATGGGAAAATATCTCGAGACAATCTCAAGTAATTTTATTTACCGATATGAGATAGTTTTTTTTTTTATACATATTAATAGAATTTTATTACAATTTCTTATTGCGAGTAAATTAATATTCATTGTAAAAACAATTGTTGTTTAATTAATTCATGTAAAAATTCTTATATATAATATAATTAAATATAAAATTAGTAAACGATAATGATGATTTATTAATAAATTAATATTTTGAAGATCAATAACAGGGTCATGTGTTATTAACCTTTAATTGTTATTCCTTTTAGGATCAAGATGAAATATTTTTTGGCCGTCAAGATAGATATTTTTCTTTTTCTTTCTCTTCTTCTTCTTCTTCTTCTTCTTCTTCTTCTTCCTACACGCAATGATCAAACCATCGTGCGTTGTAACCGCAAAAGCACCGACGCAATCTAGCACCGTTGTAACCAAACTTTTCTTTGTGGTTTTCTAACACGTACGACTATTCACGGACGACTAGTTTCGATCATAGATCCACCTTTGGTCCTTTCAAGGTGGTCCTCTTTCTACCGCAATTTACCTATCCCATATAAATTGTCACTCGCCTAACTGCGAGCCTGGGAAATACGAATTGTGGGAAGAAACCCTTTTGAATTACAAATTTACGTCTTCGGTTATCAATCTGAAAGTTATCCAATTTTCTGGTTTCCTAGGGGGGGAACAACATTATTTTAAATCTTTAATAAAAAAGATCCTGATACTAACGGTATTAAACATAAAAAAGTTTGCAAATAATTTACGATAAATATTTTTAATGAGAAGTTTAATTATTTTACATTGGGTAGAATTTATTTTATCAGGTTTGGGACTTCACAAATCAAAAACTGAATAATCCTGATTTAGATCATGGGAATATATCAAATCGTTTGACAATTTTGTACCAATTTTTAAGGAATATTTAAAATAATCATTTCAAAATATTTTTCAATTAAACAAAAATATATACAATACATATATAAATAAATTATAATAAAATTAAGATCATATTTAAAGAAAAAATTAGAAAATAATATTTATAAAATGAAAATTAATTTCATAAATTAGGACGAACTTTCCAGATACTTTACACTTAGCAATACTTGGGTAATGCGATAGAAGGAAGTTGACACCTTGCCTAGTTAACATAAAGAAAGATAGATGAAGATAAATAGATATAGTTATTGCGTAAAGTTTCTCTATATCCAAGTTAATATCTTAAATAGATCAAGACGTGTTGGACCACTCGTCAAATTCGGCCTGAATAAACACTGCTATTTGGTTCAATCGGCCGTATAAATATTTCGAATACTTTCAATGCACATTTCTAAATAATTCTTTATGACAGTTCTGATATCTTAGATTTTATTTTTCAATCGATTAATCGCGTTGTTGAATTTTTGTTAAAATCCTTTTATAAATATTTTAGAAATGACAAATATTATTTGTCGAACATTTAACTACGGTGAAGTTATTGTACAAAATATAATTCAATTATAATAATACATTTATTAAATTATATTATATTATTTGATTATAGAATAATTAATCATTAATAGGGGATTAGAATCTTAAACAGAGACTAAAGAGAAATTTAATAAAAGCATCCCTTTTCAAAAAGTTTTTGATTCTTCTCAAAGTTCCATAACCGTTCAAGGTTTAATTCCAATTGAAGGATCCGCCCACATCTCAGACAGACTGAAAGAACAGACACACCCATATTCCAATAAAAATTGTCCTAGGACAGGACAGGAAAGGATGCAAAATACTAAACAAAAAACACTCTTTCGTTCTGCTTCGTTTCGTTCAAATCTCTCTTGTCCCTTCTGTTCTTTAAATAAACTTTATCAATCTCATTGTGTCTGTGTGTGTGTGTGAGGAATTTTATTTTTTCAAACGAGTATGATTTTTTTTTAATTTCGTTACTAACTATTATGTAACAATAATGAAATAATAATAAAATTTCATAATAGTAATAATTAAATTTAATTATTAAATTGTAGATTAATATGTTAATCAATATACCAAATCTCATAATAATATTATAATCATCATCATTATCATCTTTATTGTTAAATTTTGTATAAGCAATAAAAACACATAAATCTATATTGTTTAAATAATATCACGATCAAAATTTCAAGATCACTTCTATATAAATTTATTTCGAATATGTAATTATTACAATTAAATGTGACGAAAAAAAAAAACAATATAGACACACCAACGTCCCTGAAATAATGTTCTTATTAACTAGATCGCAAAAACGTTTTTTATTATCACCGTAGTATTGAATTCGCAACGATCCACGTGCGAATCGAATGTAGGTTGACCTGTGGTTTACGTGTAAAACTTAAAACGAAAAAAAAAAAATGTTGATTTTTTAATATAATATCTTACATCGGTCATGTAGTACCTACACATACACACACATACACACATGTTTATGAATTGTAACGTAGTATCTACTCAACGTTATTCCATTCTAATTATTCGATTTTTCATTGTTAAGTATTTAAAAAAATAAAATAAATAAAGAATCAAATAAAAATATGGAAAAAGAAAAGAGGATGATTGGTTTATCTTGTAAAAATCTTCCAACAGTCTTTATTCTATCACATTTGAAAAATATTATTATATCGTTTTAGGATCAAATCAATTAGATTCATTTAACATTAATGAGATTTTAATTAAACGAATTTAATCTTATATTTTGTATGATCTAAATTATATCGATATATGATATATTATGTACAAATTTCGCATTCGTATTTATATAATATGCCAGTATCAATAAGATCCTGACACGTATTGGGGTTGTTGATAATTTTGGGATGATTGAAATCCTTGATCTTGTTGGAATGATTTAGGAAAAGATGAATGCTGTGACCCAAATGATCGGGCTGGTTCACTTTGATACGAAGGACCAACATATTGTGACGTAGGCGAGTTGTAATTTATTGGCGATGGGCCTACTTGTGGTTCTTGGTAAACTGCACAGAAAACAAAATACGAATTAAATTTCTAAATAAAATTTTACAGTATTTTTCTATTATTTAAATAAATAGAGTATAATTCGTATTAAATATATGTTTATACAAAATTTAGGTATTGTTTATTGGTCATGTTAATTGTTAAATAATTCTGACCAGAATCAAGATTTATGATTTTCTCCTTGGTTTAGTGTCAAAGATCAGATAAACTTTGATAAAATAAAATAATCAACGCGATGTTGTTAGTTATTCGATCAGTGACGTAACTGTTTAGAAACGCGAGTAAGTATTATTCATATAATTGCGGTGTTAGCGTCTAACGGTACTGTCAATGCGTCTGACCTTTACTAGCAATTAATTACTGAATCTAATCACAACCTATCTATATCTTTATTTAATTTCTTTTTATCTATCTCATTGTGAAAGACACTTGATGGAATTTTGAAAATTATTGTACCTCGAAATTGAGGTGTTTTGAGTTTACAAGAATATTCTGTATTAGTTTGCACTATTTAATAAAAATTGTTCACTTTTTTTAAAATTAAACGAACAATTTTTTGTATCCGTTTATGAAGAAATATTTTATAAAATATTTTTAACAATAATTTACTAATTTTAAATATTTATATTAAAAGATTTATCGAGATCTGTGGTTGACCTAAAAATAAACAGATTGAAGTATAATATTTAAGGATTGGTAAAAGGTATATAAGTTTTGCGTGGGTAAAGGTACAAGAGCTACTCACCTTGACCTTGAGATCCAGGAAACTCCCTAGCAGCGGTGGCACTGTACTTGTAGGCCCTGGCCTCGGCATCGGCGAGTTCAGCGAGTCTGGCTGCCTTGAGGGCAGCGACCTCAGGTGTGTCTAAAACGGTCCCGTCCTCGGCGAGAGGTGCAGGAACGAAAGTTGCTTTCGCGGGTAAACCGAAGTTATTTTTCTGGTTAACGAAATTAGGTCGGGGTTGTTCGTATTGCGTAGTTTGTTGATAACTGGCAGGATTAACGGAAGGTACAGGATTGTATTGAGATGGTATAGACGATAAAGGATTGTTTTGATAATGAACAGGTTGTTGATAAGCTGGTTGGGGTTGTTGATAAGTTGGTTGTTGATAAGTTTGTTGTCTGTATAAAGAAGGAGCAGAGGATTGTTGAATATTAGAAGGATAACTGTTGTAGGATTGTGATAAGGGTGATCTAGGATTAGGAGAATTGTTAAAGTTAGCTTTTTGATTCTTGCTCTCTTCAACAGCCCTGGCTGCTGCTTTGGCAAATTCGGCAAAGTGTGCAGCCTTAGCTTGAGCTACCTCGGGCGTATCGATAACGTTTCCATCTTGACCAACCGGTGCCGGTGGTGGAAATCTTGGCGTTCCTCGTTGTCCTTCTAATTGGGATTCGCCATAAGACGACGACGATGGTCCTATGTAACCGGCCTTGCAGTTGCTAGCTATCAAAGCTAGTACTAGTATCTGTAAATGAGTATCAAGTAAAGTAACTCGATAATGTTGGATTTAGTAGAGATGCCAGCATTGAATGGGTTTCATGTAAGAGCAGTGACCCGAATCTATATCTCGATTTAACCTTTCACTTTCCTTTGTTCCTGAATAGACGGCCATGAGTTGGCACTAAAACGATAGGTCGATGATTCTCAAGGCATCGAGGATACTCACTGAGACTTGCATGACGAGATGTGATTGTAGTGATTGTGTTGGGTGGGGGAGTTTATAAAGTCCTTCCTTTTTCCCTTTTCCTTCTTCAAAGCGCTGCTGGGTATGACCAGTACTCGCTTATTACTCTACTACAACTGCTGGTGGTGGTGGTGTGGTGGTGGTGCTGCTGCAGCTGCTGCTCCTCCTACCACATACAACTCCTTCGTTCCTCGGTTGACCGTTTTGTGTTCCTGGAGAACGGTCGAACGGTATCATTTATAGCAGGAGATCAACAGCCCCCTCTCGGACAAAAGTAATCTACTTGGAGGGAGCCAAAGGTGATTGGGCTGAACCAACCAACCGCTCCATTGCAGGGAACTTTAGCTCAAACCGTGAGATAGAAAAAAGGGAGAGTACTTGAGTGTTCTTCGATGCAACAACCTTTACTAACTCTTTTGCCCTTGACATTTCAACGAAGTTCCTGCTCTTTCAAAGGAAATTGATAATTTATCTTCATCGTCATACGACGAGGAAACCCTTTTCCTTTATACTTGGTTTAATTATAGAAATTAATATTCAGTGTCAAACTACGATAATAATTATGATTTATTCATTTCTAGTATCCAAATGTGATTTTATCCAATTTGAGTTTCAATCTGTCTTAATTATAAACTGACATCATAAATTAATTATTTTTGTTGTTGTTGTTGTTGTTGTTGTTGGTTCGAGTGGATAGAAATTAATAAACGATACACGTATTATACAGTTTATGATGATCGATCACGTCGAATAGAAATTTCGAGAATAATCTTTTGTAAATCGTGACCGACCGCGCCTGTTGTCCAGTTTGGTCAAGTTATATATTATTGTTAGAGTCATTAATTTATTAACACGACAAGCGTGGATCGTTGTTACCGTTGCATATGTCGGTTCGATAGAAAGGATCTATCAATGATAATTGCTTTCCCTTACATTGGGTATTGTTAGTTTGCCTGAACCTGTCGACAAATAGCTCTTGACACTGTTTGAAAGCCATAGTTGCTACCGTGCCCCTATATCTCAAATGGCCCGTGACATCGAGCAAAGCAATCATGTAAGAAATAAAAGAATGGGGAAATACTTGATTACGTTTAGACTACGTCACGCAAGATTTTCATTGGATAGTTTAATGATCATCTAAAGAGTAGTTTTAATAATCCGATTACAACGCGTTTCAACCGAGTTGTGTCATTCGTTTTTTCTTTTCTTTTATTACAATGAGATTATGACTTTTACGTCAAGTATCAATCTAAAAAAAAAAATAAGAGACTACGTTTGGTGTGAAATATTTTCTATGAAAGACACATACGGATTTTTCAAATAAATGTTAGAAAGAAAGTACCTTTCTATTATCTTATTATTCTTTTGCATCCTATGATAATTCTCGTAAATTAATTTTTAAGAAATATCAAATGAATTGTTATACTATAAATTATTCTTTTTATTCATTTATGATATTATTTTGGTAAATATTTCTTAGAAAATTATTTAAAAAGATTTGATCGAAAGATTATAGTAAATGGTCAAAAAATCATATAGAATATAACAAACTGATATTATTTCTTATCACTCTGTGCGATCAATAATATTTAATTAAATATAATTAATGATTTTAGAGATTGTTCTCAAACGATTTAGATCTATATAATTACGACAATGATAAAAATAACATCGAAGATGTATAAAATAAAAAAATATAGAAAAAATTTATGGATTTATATAATTGTCATTTTATTTACATTTAATAAGGTAGACAATGGTAGTAAGAAAATCGCAGTCAGACATGAAATCATTAGTTTGTACGGGTCATTATAGTTCAATGGAATTTCGCGTATACAACTGGCGAAGATACGACTACGGGTAAATCAGCGGAAACCGATTTGGCAGCTTCTTGAGCCAATCCCAGCCTTTCGTTTACTTGAGCAGCAGCATGTTCGGCTTTGGCAACAGCAACTTCCGGTGTGTCAACTACGCGCCCATCGATACCAATTGGTGCACCTGATGATACGACGCTTGCTGCTGGAGCAATGATCGGTACCGCTGAAGCAATAACTGGAGCAGCAGCAATCGAAGCACCTAAAGTAGCAGCAGGTACAATAACTTCGGCTGATTTAACTGCTTCGTTGGCAAGATTGATCCTTTCGTTGATGTGAGCTGCTGCGTGTTCAGCTTTAGCAACAGCAACTTCCGGAGTGTCAACTACTCGTCCGTCAACTCCGATAGGTGCACCGGGTACTAATCTTGCATAGGCAATTGGTGCAGGATGAACACCGTATAGGAATCCAGGGTTACCATAGGCAACAGCCAATATGGCGGATAAAGCAATCTAAATTAACGATATTATTTTGTTAAACAATTTGATTTATTTGAAAATTAAACCAGAAAAAGAATTCACTAAATTATTAACAAATTTATCTTAGATTGTTCATATTTAAATAGATAACATTATAAAATCTATAAATATAAATACTCACGAGGAATTTCATGATGATAAAATGGGTGATAATATTTGAGGCTCCTTAGCGCTGCTGAAGAGAACAGTATTCGCCAAAGTACCTTCGTTTTGTGTTGTCCATCTACCAACGATACTCGGTTTTATATACCCCTTAAGGGGAAAAAGTTTCTTGCAAGGTACTCTAACCAGAAGCAGGGGTACACGTTTCTGTTATGCAGGAAACGATCAAGAAACCTACCATGCCCTGCCCAATAAAACTCGATACGTCTGACATTGACATTTCCCTTCGTCTCACGTCGAGAGACCTAAGGAACGAATTTGATCGCTTTTTTTCTTTCAATATTACTATCATTATTATTATTATTATCATTGTTATTATTATTATTTTTTTTCTTAATCCGTCGTTCCTTTTTACATCGACGAAATTCTTCCAAGAATAAAAAACTTGTCACGAGGAAATCGAACGAATTTCAAGGTTTCAAAACGTCAAATACGTTTCTTTCCCCCATTCCCTCTCCATAAAATCGATCAAATTACATCACATCTTGAACTGGAATGATCAAAAGATTATTCGATTTCTTTTTTATATATCCAGAAACAAACCATAATCGTAAATCTTTGAATAAATGTTTTATTTTTATTTATATTTCCATTAGAATAAATTTTCTATTAAATTGAGATAACATTATTTTGAATCGTAATTTTTATTTAGATTAGGAGTAAGTGTACGAGTACCAATGATTAGATTCCTTTCTTTTCTTTCTTTTTTCATTGCATCAGTTACGTTTAAGATTACATTACAGGTTTATGTTCGAGTTAGCAAACTTTCGAAGCACAACTAGTATGTTGATATGTAAGATTATTTTTATTTTATATAAAAATCTTTTAATAAAATTAAACATACATTTCTTTATATGAAATAATTGTTATTTAAGGAATCAAAGAAACAAAATGTTATTAAATGCTATACATGATTATTAAAAGTAAGATTAGGATTTTTATTAAAACCTTGACGTCCATGATAGTCTCATCCACCAATAGTAAAAGGAGAAATGACAACAGGATCGTGTGTCTTCTCTCCCGTCCTTGCTAGAAAACTTCAACCAAGACTTTTTCCCCTAACGTTTTCATCCGCAGAACATAACGCCATGTGCTCATGCTCGTTTTACAAGAAGCTTACCTTGCTTAGAGGTACTAGGTAAATGATAGATACGCAACCGTTGACTGGCGTAACAACATAACCAACTTACAAATAGATCTTTCTTTTATTTTTCACTATGGAAACTGAATCTTTGTATATATTCTATGTTTCATATTAAATTAAATTAATTTGTAATATATATTTTTATTTTCAAGCTTAATCATAGCCATCTGTGATGTTAGGTTTCTTAAATATTTTCCATATTTATTCTCAATTACTTCGTTTCATTTTTTTTTTAAGCAACCGACGAAATGAGATACCAGTTTTTTGATACAATGAATTTATACATCGAATAACCGAATTTTTATTGGTATACATAACAGAATAGAATAATTAAAAATAAAATCAACGTAATCCTTGTGTGTAATGGATTTAAAAAAAAAAGATTTAAATTATAATATATTAAATATATACATTTTTTTATTTAATATTATTTAACTATAATTCATCGATAGCGTCAAATATAAAAAGGAATTGATACGATTATCGATATTGATATAAATAAATATTTCGAGTACTACCTCGAGGATCGACGTATTAGGGCAAAACGAGTACATCAGGACATGTCGATAAGGAAGGGGTGAGGGGTGAGGGGGGGAAATAAAAGAAGGTTTATTCGTAAGTGTTTTAACTTCGAAGCCGGATTTCAAAGTGAATTGACCTTGGATTGGTATTGATAGTCCTTGAAGGTACCACAAAACAACCAAGACGACGACAAGAACGACGACGACCAGTTTCTCTGTTCTTCTTCTCTCCTTCGTCTTTCATATTCTTCCATCTTTTAGCCCCTTTCTCATCTTTAGATAAAAATCTATACGAAACGATTTATAAGCAATGTTAAAGTTAATCGTAAATATGTGGGAGGGTGTGGTATTGGTTATGGGCTTGTGAGTTTGCTGCATATATAAATTCTTTCGCAAACTTTTGCTAGTTTAGTGAATATATCCTCTTTGGTGTTGAAACTCACGGTTTATAGGTTACACGATCCCAATTTCAAAAGATGAAAGTAACATTTGTAAGTTTTTTTCTATTACACACTTTAACACTTTAAATGGCTGTTGCGCAAAAAGAAACTTCGCCAGGGACCGGCAATATTTTTTCAAGAATTTATTAATTTAGTTTAAATTAAAGATAAAAAGGAGGAAAAGAAGTAATAATTAATTTAAATTAATAGACGAAGCTATGAAATATAATATAGCTAATTATAATTATTATCAGTCAGAGAGTGCGTTATGGGGGTCGTGTGACGACCGAGTTTGTAAGCATTTTTTTAGAAATTTTTTTTGACAACCAATAAAAAGATAGAATTCTTTGAACTTTTTATGATATATTTATTAACATTTCAGTAGTGTGTGAAAAAATTTTTATACATAAATCTCCGTAAGAACATGAGTTATACCACTTTGAAGATACCCATTTTGAAAAAAAGATTGTTGAGTGTCTGGTTGGGCTTATCTGTGATTTGTAAGCTGCCATTAAAGTTTTAACGATTTAATTATTCAATATTATTTCGAAGAAATTGTTAGCTTACAAAATAGTGATATTTAATGAATTTTTTGTTTATTTGTTTCCCCCAGTTGCCGTGTTTATTGTGTTGCCTGTTTATTTGGAAATGTTCAGGTCAACCAATGCCAAATGTGCTACTTGCTTATCAAGATAGTTTCGGTCAATATAGTTTTGGTTATAGTACACTTAACTCAGCCAGATCAGAGGTTAAAACTATTAACGGTGTGATACGTGGAGCATACAGTTACATAGATGAAAATGGAATGATTCAAAGTACCGAGTACGTTGCAGACGATGATGGTTTTCATGTTATTGCTACGAATCTTCCACAGGCACCACTTCCAGTCGTTGATACTGCCGAAGTAATAGCTGCACGTAAAGATCATTTAAATGCACTTTTAATCGCTGAACAAATGGCTGCAAATTCTGGATACGAAAAGGAACAAGTATCGATTGATTCGAAAGATGATGTTCACGAAGATTTAAATAAAAACAATTTCGATAAGGAAGAAATCTCGCAGAAAGTTAATCAGGTTTTTAATTATGTTCTTTTTTTAATTTTTCTATTAATATGAAATATTATATATTTCATTTAATTTATAATATATATTAGGATCGTTTATAAGTTACTTTTTGTTTCTTACAATTAGTAATTTTTTATGTTTAATATTTTATTATTTTTTACATTATTTAACTAATTATTAGGAAAAATATAAAATATAATAATAGAAAAAATACAATAATCGATGAAACTTATAGAACGATCTAATATATTAAAAATGTTTCGTATCAAATTAATCTAAAAAAAAAATATTATTCCATTTAATTTAGGAAGTTAATCCAAAAGAAGGTGGAAACGTTTCATCGTTGACGGATAATAAATTAATGAAAATAAATCAACTTCCTGTTCCTGTATTTAAAATTCCATTTGGAAATCAAATACTCGACCCAACGGAAAAAACTTTGTCCGTCGATAAAAAAAAGGTTATCTTTTAAAAGAAAAAAAAATATATATTTGCCTTTCAAAATACGAGATGATTCAAAATTGGACCTTCGTTCTCGTAAGATGATCGATTTCAAACAAGAATGAATTTATCCAAGGATAACGGATTAAAAAGAAATATATATACGTACCTTCATTCTGGTCGATCTACTTTCAATGTTCGTTTCAAGATCATTCGAATAAATTCCGGGTTTGATGATCTTTCAATGCCATTGTCGTACCACGTATTCGACAATATATTTCGTTTAACTTTGATTTACCACACACGTCCAATCGTTTTCAGTTTAAGTTTTTAATTTATTATATATTGCTACCACTACTACTATTACTATTATTATTAAATATTCCAAAAAACAAACAAACAAACAAATGTTCATAACACCTAAAGAACTTGTTTCTTCTCTTTTTGTTAAACCAGGACGATCAGAAAAATTAACGCAAAGTACCACAGCCAATAAAATTAGGCAGGAAAACAAAAAAAAAAGGAAATTAATCGAGAAAATAGTTTAAAATAAAAATTGAGAAAAACAATGCTACGAGCAACAACAGGAAAAATGATACGAAATATTTCTTCAATCTATCGTAGCAACTTTCATCAAGATTATCATTTTCTTTATCCATCATCTTTTCATTAAATTTTCTTCACTTGATGTTTATTATTATAGTTAGGATATAACAAAATAAATAATAATCTATGAGAAACACACTGTAATAATGTGTACTTTATCTTTTCTTTGATATCTAATGTATGATACAAAATAATATAATAATAAAAAGAAAAATAATGAAAAAATAAATGATGCAATAGAATAAATAAAAACAAATTATAAATTAAATATTTCTCGTTTCAAAACTTAACTCCTTTACTCTCGTCATATTATTAATAATAATTAATAATAATAATAATAAAAATGGAGTAGAAGGATTTTAAAAAGGAAAAGTCAGGTAAAAGTTATGAAGATAGATGACACCAACACAGACTATTTGACGATTACTTAAAGTTAATTAGTCGAATTCAATTTATATATCACAATAATAATGATAATAATGATAATAACGTGCTTGGACAAGAGATCACATATCACTGATAAATACACGTAGGTATGTTTTCTATGTAAATGTATTCATGTGTATGTGTGTGTGTATGTGTGTATATGCATGGACGCACGTTAAGTATATGCAAGTTATATGTATATGTGTTATTTTTCTTTTTTTTTTTTTTTATGTATAATATGTACTTACGAATAAATCACGAGCGAATAAAATTCATTCATTTATCTCTCTTTTGTATGATTTTTCTATCTTCTTCTTCTTCTTCTTCTTTTTCTTCTTAAACACGTGTTTTTTTTTCTTTTTTATTTATCATCGCTTTCGCTCTCTCTTTCTTTCTTCTCGTTTAAAAACGATATTTGCGATATGAGAGAACAAAAATAACCAGTCATTGTATAACACTAATCATTATAATTCTATAAATTATATTTGTTTAAACTATGATGCCTTGATAGCAGCAGTAATAATATTATTAATAATAATAATAATCAAGATTAATAATAGTAACTAATAATAATGATAATAATAATCATGATAATAAATAATGATAATAAATAATAATAGTAATAATAATAATTCTTAAAGTATGGATACGACAATCTGAGAGATTAATATTTGGTATAATATCTCTTTTTCTATCATTTCTTGTACAGATCATCATTTTTTCCTATACATAACATTCTTCACACATATAATATACTTTGATATACATATATTCATGTATATGTCTATACATACATGTATATATTTATATTTATATATTAAAATCAAAATTTTTGTAATATATTATGTATATTTATAATATTTATATATATATATATAATATAATATATATTATAATATTATTTCTCTCTCTTTCTAACACGCCAATGGCATAAAACCTTCTCTTCAGAATAATTAATTACATTAGACAATTTCTTTTTTTTTTTTTTTTCATTTTTATTTTTTTAAATTTATTTTCTTTCTTTTCCCCCTCACTCTCTCTCTAAATTCATCTCTCGTGTCATAATGTTTGCTTTTATTATCACGTATTTACGATTTCTTTGAATATTACTCACGTGATATTTTCCAAAAACAAAAAGAAAATTTATCATCGGTACCGGCTCGATTATTGTTATTATAATTTTCTCTAAACGTGTAGATGTATCTGTTTAAGCCAGATGTGACCGATATTTTTTGACAACGATCGACGATTTAGAGCAGGGAATTAAAATTCATATTAATTTTTTGGAAACTATGCTAACGCTATTTATGGCGTTTTACATAGTTGTTTTTATCTTACTTCTCATTCTTATAATTATTACTTTAATTATTTCATCATCATCATCATCATCATCATTATTATAATTATTATTATTATTATTATTATATATTTTTTATTTTTATTGTTACTATATTTATTATTATTAATATTATTATAATTATAATAATTATTATATGATACAATACACGCTTTTACGTGTAAAACCCATAACCCGTTTCAATCTCGAGATACATACACAAGAAGTTACGGGGGAGAAGGGTGGTGCCATTTTTTTTTTCTTTTTAAATTATTTATCCATAGGTTTAACCTATTTTTTTTTTTGTATATCTTATATATATATATAAATATTTTGTTTGTTAATATTGGTTGAAGATTACGACCGAAGCCCTTTAGGAAGAATACTCGCTCGATATGGTCGATCTTTCGTACCCCAATTTATATATACACATACATACATACATATATGTATGTATGTATGTATATATTATGCGAAGAAATCCCCGTGCAGATGAATTATGTATTTATGTATATATTATGTATGGATTTGTTATCTTTATTTTTTAATTCAACTTTCTCCTTTTAGTTTATTTATTTATTTTTATTTTCTTTTTCATAAAAGTGTTCTTTAAATTCGATTCGTACGAGTGATCCAACGTTCTCGTATGAAAAAAAATATTTTATATACGCGTATGCGTGTGTGTGTGTGTGTGTGTACTTTCGTTAAGTACAAAAACGATATTGATTTTTTTTACGAAGAAAAAATTCAAGCGAAATAATTATTATTAATAAAAACTAATTGACAATGAATGAAAGAAAATTGTATCGACGGTGATTAATTAATTCGTTCGATCGGGAGATGATTAAGAAGGGATGGGGAAAAGGTGAGTGGAACTTTGTACTCTAACGAAATAATCGAAAGATTATTACTTTCCATTGTTTAACTGTTCGTCTCTAATTTTCTTATTTTTCTTTTTATTTTTTATTTCTTTGAATTTTCATTCGACATTTGCCGAACGTACGATGTTGGCAAAGACGATGAAAAAGAAAGAAAGAAAGATTGTAATTAATCGATTTAGATCGAAGATATTATAATTAAAATTCATAAAACCGATCGAAGATCAATTTTGTGTCACACGTTCATAGTCATTCTGTTTGTTTTTTTTTTGTAAATATTATTTTTTGCTTAATTAAAATCAAACATTACTATTCTAATTTTCTTTTTCTCTTTTTGTATTTATTTATTTATTTATTTAATTAATTATTTAATTAATTATTTAATTATTTTTACCGTCGGAGTTTTGTTAAATCCATTTATTTTTCCCTTTTTTTTTTCTTTTTTTTTAAATTTATTTCATTATTTCTCTTCATTTATTTATTCTTTTATTTTTACCTAGAATATATTTATTAATCTAAATTTATACGTGATCTTCTTCTTCTTCATTTCCAGTTTTTTCTTCTCTTCATTATTTACTCTTTTTCTTTTTATTTATTATATACTTATTTTATTTATTCATTAGAGAGACATACACGTAAAATTACATATTTTACGTATATTCACGCGAATAAATGTACAATTAGAATGTACGTAAGTGTGATTGTGCGCAATCTGTACGTACATGTACATGATGTATGTGAGTGAGTGTCTGTGTGTGTGTGTGTGTGTGTATATGCGTATGTTTATACATATACAGAAAAATTCATTGACTTCTATTCTTCTTCTTTCGTTATTTCTCTTTTAATTTTGCTCACATACACGAACGTACACGAAATCATTCTATCACACAAACACACACACACACAAACAAACACACACACGTTTAAATCTTAATTACAATATCGTGTACGTGTTCCGCGAATGTGTCCCGTCTACGATACACTTGTCGTTTTAATTTTATTTATTCAATAATACTTTTCTTTTTATTTTATTTTTTTAAAACTCCACCTTCTCGCTTAATCCATTTTTTTTTCCATTTTCCATTTTATTTTATTATTATTTTTATTTTATTTTTATAGTTCACTTCTGGATAGACAATACGTATATATATGTATGTATGTATATATATATATATATATTATTAATCGTACAATTGACTTTTTGTTTACCTTTATTCAGGCAACTACTACGCTTCATTATCTCACATTATATTATTATTAATATTAATATTATTATACTATAATATATCATTATTATAATATTTAATTGTTATTGTTATTATTATTATTTATTATTATTAGTATTAACTTGTTTTTTATTTTTTTTATACTTTTTTTTTTTCTTTTAAATTTTCCATCATCGTCATTTAACTCTGAGAAAAAGATTTCGAGTTAATTACGCAATATAATTTCGTACTAATTTCGAATACATTTGAAAGACACACCGCGTGTGATAAAATTATTGACTCGGTGTGCATCGAATGATCAAAAAGTACTCTCTGTGATCGTCTCTGAAATATTCTTTCTTATTTATTTATTTATTTATTTATTTTTTGTTCTCTAGTTTTTTATTCCACGTGCATTCTTTTTATCTCTTTTTTTCTTTTTTTTTTCTTTAAATTTAAATTGAAAAAAGAGAAAAAGGGATTTGATTATTATTTCTTTTCGTATGATATTTAACGAAAAATCACAATTTTCTTAACAAAATATCGTACGAGAAGATGATAATCGATCAATTTATTATTTTCTTCTTCTTCTTCATCATCGTCATCGTCATTTTTTTTTATTTCTTCAATTCGATTGTCGATTAGAACAAACGATTCCAACGTACGAAAGATTGATTCGTTACGATTCGTTTATTTATACTCGATAAATATTTAATTATAAGATTTATTTATTTATTTATTTTAATTAGACATAGAAGTGTCAATTTTTCTTCTTCTTCTTCTTCTTCTTCTTCACCTTCACTTACTTACTTTCTTTCTCTTTCACTTTATTTAATTAATATTATTATTATTATTATTACTATAACGTATATTACGAGATTTTTGTTAAATTGTAAATATTAATCATAACCGTGAGTCTTTTCTCTTTTCTTTTCATATGCCACTGTCACTGCACGATATACACGCTTTATATATATATATAGTAATGTTGTATATGTATTATCTATATCTCATTATCGATTAATTATAGGGCGGTATTTTGAAATATTAACGCGTCGGGGCGAGAAGATATACATACACATATATATTTATACATGTATGTATGATGTATACTATTTATATATATAGTTATATAATAATCAAATTAAATATAACTTATTTATAGATCGTGTAAAATAAAATTCAACTTAATTGATCGATTGAACATATAATCAATGTCAATTAAATATATATATAGAGTGTGTATATATTTGTTAAGCTTAGAATAAGAAAATTGTTCCTATGAAAAATACACGTATACAAGATTTTCTATTTTCCTATATAAGTGTTCATTTCTTTTTTTCTAAGTCCTGTTGTATATATATTAACACATATTATTCGTCCAGTAATATTTTGCATTGCTATTCACAAAATGTTGGTATTTTTTGACATTGTCTACAATAAATAATATGGTCTATATAAAACCAATGTAAGTTGTTACATATTTCTTCAACTAATGGTACATGTTTTTTATTGGAATAATCTCTGTTTGATAAAAATGACAGAATTGAATTTATTTAGAATTAATTATATTTTAAATGAACAAATTTACGTCATATGGACAAATATGTGTTAACATGCATACGTGTAGGAAGGGTAAACGTTCTACAGGGGCAGAGGGGCTAGACTGAACGTCAGTTTCTAATACAGAAGAAAGAAGAAGGAGTATGATTATTATTCTAATCTTGTCTCAGTGCCCTATTTGACTTTTCAAATATATATTTATATATATATATTAATAGCAGTGACAATAGGCCCCTCCCCTCTTTTGGCTATTTACTAATTTTTCTTTTATACTTTTTTATAAAGAGAATAATATAGACAAGAGATATGGCTAAATTGCTAAGAAAGAAGAAGATATTTTGATAAACTATTGTTATATTATCAAGTAGGTTGGATTGTAAGTATTAAATAAATAATAAGTTAGTAATAAATACGTAGAGACGAATGAGAATCGACGATGAGGTATTATAGATTATTCAATAAATTTTTGTTCTTATCTTTTTGTTGTAGTTGTTGATGTTGATGTTGGTTTTTCTTGTTGTTGGTTGTTGTTGTTGGTTGTTGAAATTGTTTTAGACTAATTTAAATACGAAGTGTGAGTAAAAAGTCGCTTGATTGTCACGGCAACAATGACGGGAATTGATTATTACAAAAATCTTTCTTTGAATTTGAGAAAAAACGTCAAATACATATTATCTATATATTTATAAAGAGTGTTTTAAATAATACGTAAAGAATAGATGGAATTTTTGTTTCTTTATTCCGTTCCCGTCAATGAGAAAAGCAATCTATGAAATATCACAGAGAGGCGACTTATCGAGAATTATTTAATCTCGTTTCATTAATTGAATTTTTCTTCATCATTAAGTTTTGTTATTTGTCATGAAGAAAAAGTTACTTTTGATAGAATAGAATTAGAAATGGATAGAGTAAAGGTGTATCGTAGAATATATGTGTATGTGTGTTTGTGTAACACATATATGTATATTGAAATACTTTAATGTACATATACATATATATATCTACATATATGTATACGTGTTCATGTGTTTATGATATCTATTGAGAATACAGATAAAACGTAGAACTATTCGTTATATATGTATATATGTATATATGTATACGGATATCGTAATATTGGTATATTAAGTAGAACGTGATAAATAGAATACGAAATTATAGAGTGCAACTAGTAAGTAGGACTTAGGTATGCGGACTATGGCTGACATTATAAATGGATAATGATCAAACCTCGACAGAGATACAAAGAAAGACACCATCGACCTGGCCTACCTTTAACTCTTTATGGATACCTCCAATAAGGAAGGAGGGTTATCATAAGCTATTCATGTCTTTAAAAAAATTACTTTTTTAATAACCCCTTAATTACAATGTTTCAAAAATAACAATACTATTGTGTATGTGTGTGTGTAAAAAATTATTTTGTTGATATATAATACATATTAAATAATATATAATAATATATATAATAATATATACAATATACAATTATATTATATATAAAATAATATTGTATTCATATAATATTTATATGTAAAGTTTGTTTCCATTTAATTAATACGTAAAATATATATTAATGAAATTAAGGGGTCTTAGAATAAAAAGAGAATGAAAATAAAAAAAACAGTTATTCGTAGAAGGTCGATGTATCTTTCTCAATCATTTCGTATCTTTCAAATTTCTTACACTTTTCTCTCTCTCTCTCTCTCTTTCTTTCTTTCTTTCTTTCTTCCTTTCATACATTATATTTTGTTTCTCTCTCTGTCAATATTGTTT
>JACGTP010000244.1:31383-54655 GCA_023678845.1 Mischocyttarus mexicanus | reverse complement strand
ATATCTTTGCTCATAAACGTAAGAAAAAGTCGATGCTCGATCGAATATCGCCGATCAATACGCCAAAATTTAATTTAAAAAAGAAGAGAAATAGAAAATAGACCGAGTTTTATTATCCGAATTGTAAATGGGCACGCGTTAGGTATTAAGAGCAATGCAAATTTTCTTATGTAATTGTTATTTTATTCTAAATTGTTATTGTTATTATTAATTATTATTTTAATTTTTTTTTAATATCATTTTTTATGTTAATCTTAAGCTTCCTCATCAAATAAAGTTATCTATACTAAGCGTTATCTATACTTTTATTAAGAAATACATA
Source organism: Mischocyttarus mexicanus (assembly GCA_023678845.1). Taxonomy (NCBI): domain Eukaryota; kingdom Metazoa; phylum Arthropoda; class Insecta; order Hymenoptera; family Vespidae; genus Mischocyttarus; species Mischocyttarus mexicanus. Next base: position 54,333 of record JACGTP010000244.1, on the reverse strand, counting down.
GAATATAATAACCGATGATTGTGTAAATAATTTTTTAGTTATTTATTTGTATAAAAATAATATTTACACGAAATATTATTCATTAATTAATGTAATCAAATTTCTATATGTGTTTAACATGTTCCAAATTACTTATATTAATTTTCTACTTTAAAATTTTCTTAGCAACGAAGAAAAAATTAGAAAATAATGTGTAATCTTTGAAAATGATTTCATCGATTAGAATAGCTGTTCAATTATTTTAATGAAAGTGCAACGTTACATTTAAAATGTTGTACTTTATTATTACTCATTATGAATAAGTGTAACCCATGTATATAGTAAATAAATTGAAAAGAAGTTCTATCTATTTATACACCGAAGACAAAAGAAAAGAGTGAAGATTAAAGTAATATTGATTAATTGATCGATTGTATAGAAATGTCAGAATTAGAAAAAAATATCTATCTCTAACTAGATATGTTGCGTATATTTTGATATTTAAGACGATAAAAATGTTCTTAGTGAAAAAGAATTTTTTACCGTAGTTTAGAAATTTAGTCTCGTTCGATCTTCTTCCGTTGTCGCATAATAATTTGTTCACGGACTATTTTTAATAACTTAGTGGATTAATTTATTGTTAACAAAAAGTTTAATCATACTATTGAGGCATGAAAAGCATTAAATTCGTAATGGGATTAAACATTTTCGTTATGTTTATTTTACTTATTTCGAAAAAAGTAAGACCATACGAAATTCTTTCTACCGATGACGAATACATTTCTTTTATTATCGACTTTTGCGAATTTTACGGAACGAAATCTACCATTTTTCTATACTCCGAGTCGTTCAAAGGTACGTTAATATTTTTCATTTAATTGTTTTTCGTTCTTTTGTATTTAATTTTTCTTTTACTTTTAGAAATGGAAATGACAACAATGATTTTTAAATGGACACGTACACTTTCTCACGAAGGTTTTACGACCATGAACTTGTACTTTTCAGAATTGCATAAATCATCGTATTACGTTAAACGAATAGTACGACCGTTTTACATAGTGCTGATTTCAAATGATAAAGCAGTTAATGAATTCTCATTAGCAACTAGTGCCTTTGATATGTCTAATCCCTTGTGGCTAGTGATATTTATTTACAATTCTCCTGGTTCAGATTATTGTCATAATCCACCTGGCAATTTATTTCATTTACAATTCAACACGCAAATGTTGGTACGTTGCAGTAAAGAAAATATTTTAAGAGAATGGTATTCGATCGGTCATAATCGAACTGAGATAAATGATTTGGCATTGTGGAAATTAGAAAAAGGAATTGCAACAATTGCATCGAGCACTATTTACGATAGAAGAGACAATTTACATGGTTTGGTCATGAGAGCTGTTATAGTTAAAGTAAAACATTTTTATTATAAATTATTTTTTTACTTTAAAAGATTTGCATGAAGCAGTTTCAATTTTTTCTTTTTTTTTATAGAAATCACCGTTGTTTTATTTGAAACAGGATGGTAAATTCGATGGGGTATTTGGTAGAGTATTGAGTGAACTTTGCGCAACTCTTAATTTTAGTATCGACGTTGTTTCCAAGGTTGACGAGTATGGAAGATTGGATCCAAAAGAAAATTCTTGGTCCGGTGCAATCGGAGAAATATATTCCAGACGTGCTGACATTTCTCCTTCGGGTTTTTTTATGTCAGGTGTCAAATTAAATGTCGTTGATTTTACGCTTCCCATTATAATCAGCACTGACATTTTATACCTTAAGGATCCACATATGTTAGGGATTAAATGGTCTTCTTATTTTTTTGTACGATTAATAACATTCAAAATTATATTCTTTTATATATATATATTTGGCAATAATAATTAATGAAAAAATTGTAGGTTTTTAGTTATTCCATCTCGTTCGCAGTGTTAGGAATATTAATTATTGCATCAATCGTCTTAATTATTTTCAAAATAAGAAATGGAACCGATCGTAATATTGGACATTTATTATCCGATAATTTTTTGGAGATTTGGAGTATTTTTTGTCAACAAGGAGTTACTGGTTCGATTAAATATTTCTTATTTGTATTTTTTTGTTTTGTAAAAATTATATTTATTAAATGTATTCATTTGGTTTTAGATTTTCTAGATAAATCTTCGTTAAGAATAATGTACTTTTCATTATGTCTTTTTTCTGTCGTATTATCTGCAGCTTACGCTGCGGCTTTGATAAGTTCATTAACATCTGTTATCCACTTATTACCCTTTTATTCATTAGAAAGCTTCGTTGAAGATGGTACTTATCAATTAGCCGTTTTTCGTGATTCGGCTGAACATGAAATTTTAATAGTAAGTATAATTTTTTATAAAATGGACCCTTTAACGAAAAATATGTTACTTCATTTTTTCAATTTAGTTTTACATGTAGAATCACTATCATAAAAATATGCTCTGTATGCTAATGGAAGAAATATGTTTTTTTTTTACAGAATTCGAATAAACCTCTTTCAAGAAAATTAATGAAGCTTATGGTAGATGAGGACCAATTACCAGTTACTCTTTTAGAAGGAGTTGAAAAAGTGCGATAACTTTTTATTCAAAAATTACTTCATAAAAATAATATTTTTTAATAAATTACAGATTTGTAAGAATCATAAGCTTGTAATCTACGCATCCAATGATATACTGAAAATGGGAAATCTTCGAACTCCATGTAAAATTGCTTCGATTAAAATTAGAAATGTGAACAGTATAGGAATAATTTTATCAAAGAACAGTCCATTCACCTCTGTTATCAATTTCCAGTAAGTGCACAATTACAAATATCTATTATCTCGTATCATCTATTAAAACAGAAGTATATTCTACAATAGTTTGTTGAAATTGGTCAACAATGGGATTATGAATCGTTTAAAAGAGACACAATTTAAAAGAAAATTTACTAATAAGTTGAATTACAAACCAGTTCACATAACCAGCGTAATATGCTTAATTTTTCTGATGTTAATTGCTATCCTTGTAAGTATTTGTATTTGTATCATAGAGAATTATATTTTTACTTTCAAACAAAGATGATATTGATGGTAAAAAAACATCAATTAAATTATTCAAATATTTTATAAGAAGGAAATAACTATTACAAGTATTAAAAACGATTATGTAAATTGTAAAATTTTACAAATAAGGTATTATAAATAACATTAATGTTCATCATTAACGAATTTTTATTTATTTATTCTAATGTCGAATTAATCTGAATTGAATTGTTGCGTTTAAAAATAAAATTTACATAACACATTATTAATCTCATTAATGCATACAAATTTGTAGGCTTTCTTTTTAAACATATTTTTCATCGATCATTACAATATCTTATGCTAAACAGTCCTTTGCATTAAAAAAAAATTAGAAAGCAACGTTAGATAATCGCAAATTATTTCCATCAAGTATTTTTCTCGTTTATATCGATTAAAACGACTACTCAATTACTTTAATGGAAGTGCAACGTTATTTTTATGACGTTCCATTTAATTATTATATAGAATAAAAAAGAGAAACGTATGTACGTATAGATTTATAGATAAAAACGTATTTGTATATATATATACTCCCTCGAAAGATAAAACAAAACAAAAAAATAATTAAAATAATGTTTATTTATTGGTTAATGATACGTTGTTGCTAAAATATTTAAAAAATTATTTTCTCCGCAGTTATATGAACATACAAGTTGCGCGTAATTCTGATCTAAATGACGATAATGGTGACAATAATTATCCGTAGTGTTTAGAAATTTAGTTTCGTTCTATCTTCATTCGTTGTCGGCATAAAAATTTCTTACGAACATTTTTACAACGTTGTTGTTTTATTAATAAAAACGAAAAATATTTATAGTGAAAACATTGGAAAAATATATTTCGTACAATATGCGATTAAAGATAATCGTTTTATTTATTTTTCTTTTTCTAAAATTTGCAAGATCGTACGAACTTATTTCTGTCAGCGTGAAACATGTTCCCTTCATCATCGATATTTGCAAAACATATGGAATTAAATCTATCATTTTTTTATCCGCCAAGTCAATAAAAGGTACGATAATAATTTTCATATTTCGTCATTTCTTTTGAATTTTCTTTTCTTTTTCTTTAGAAATAGAAACAGCAACGATGGTTTCCAAATGGACGCGTGTACTTTCTCGCGAAGGTTTTGCCACCACAAATTTTTACTTTTCACAAATGCACAAATCATCCTATTACGTAGGACGAATTTTACGACCGCTTTATATCGCAATAATTCCTAATTACGAAGCGATTAATGAGTTCTCATTAGCAACTAGTACATTTGACATGTCCTTTGCTGTTTGGCTAGTGATTTTCATTTACAAAGGATACGGCTCTAATTATTGTCTCAGTCCTCCTGGTAATATATTTCACTTGAGATTCAACTCGGAAATGTTGGTTCTTTGCGGTAAAGAAAAAATTTTACGCGAATGGTATTCACTCGATACGAAGCGAATCGATATCAATTATTTAGGAACGTTAAATTCAAATGAAAGAATCGTTCAAATGGTTCCACAATCTCTTTACGAGAGAAGAATTAATTTACAGGGTCTGGTAATGAATGCAGTAATTGTTAGGGTAAATATAAACATTTTTTTTTATCAATAAATATTTTTCATTTGTTTTTAACACCAAATATTAATAATACTTATTTCATTTTATAGGATTCAACATTCTTACACGTCGTTGGTGACGAATTGGATGGTATTTTTGGCAGAATATTTACAGAGCTTTGTGCAACTTTAAACTTTACTTTAAAGGTTGTCTCGAAAGTAGATGATTATGGAGTATACGATGCAGAAAAAGATACTTGGTCAGGTGCAATTGGAGAAATACGTTCCGGACGTGCTGATATTTCTATTTCGGATTTTTCTATGACCAGTACTAGATTGAACGTCGTTGATTTTTCCTTTCCTCTTTTTATCTCGAGAAATTGTCTCTACTTTCAAGAACCACACATATTCGCTGTTAAATGGTCAACATATGTTCTAGTAAGGAGAATAGCAATATCGTCTCATATTTGTTGTTCATCTTTTAAAAACATCGAATGAAACGGTTTTTCTTTAATAGGCCTTCTCACATTCCGTTTGGATTGCTATTTTTTTAATATTAATACTATCATCAATTTTATCAATATTTTTAAAAATCAAAATTGGAACTGATCATAATCTGATATATTTAGGATCCGAAAGTTTTCTCGAGGTTTGGGGTATCTTTTGTGAACAGGGTCTCAAAGGTTTTATTTTATTTTTCTCACCTTCTATCTGCTTTATTTCATCTCGTAACGATATTTATCAAAGTATATTTTTAATCCAGATTTTCCTAAAAGGACTTCTTTAAAAGTAGCTTACTTTTTTATGTTTCTTCTTGGTACTGTATTATCGGCAGCTTATTCTGCGTCTTTGACAAGCATTTTAACATCTGCCATCAACTTGTTACCTTTCTCTTCATTAGAAACTTTCATTGAAGACGGCACGTATAAATTAGCCGTTTTTCGTGGTACGGCTGATTATGATACATTTGTAGTAAGTATTATATTATGGTAGTACCTATCTACATTGTGCTAAAAAATAATTATAAGTATATGAACCATATAAAAATTTATTTTCAGAATTCGGACAAACCTCTTATAAAGAAATTAATGAAGATGATGATTGAGAAAGACAAATTGCCAGTTACTTTGCTGGACGCATTTAATTTAGTACGATTAAGTACTTTTTGTATCTTTTTGTTATTCGATATGTACGATTATTATTATTACTGTTAATTAATTACAGATTTGTAAGAACCATAAACAGACGGTTCTCATTTACGATAAAATAAAAGATGACCTTACTTTTGATTTGCCATGCGATGTGGTTTCTGTAAGCGTAGGAGGCATAGAAAGTTTATCCATTATTTTATCTAAAAACAATGCATTCACCGATATCATCAATTTTCAGTAAGTATTTAATTATATTAGTTAACTCTCATTGTGATAATACTTTATTGCACACTCTCAATTCAGTTTACAGAAATTTATCAACAATGGAATGTTGAATCGTTTTAAAGATACGACGTATAAAAAGAAATTTCAACAGCCTGTACAGCAGTATATTCCAGTTTCCATAAATTGCGTAATTTCATTATTTTTCTTCATCCTGATCGGTGTCGTTCTTAGTATTTGCATTCTTTTCATAGAAAAGTATATTCATGCTCGTAAAATGAAAAAGGAATTGGTGGTTAATCTTGCCCAATAGATTAAATAATCTGAACTTTATGATAAAAGGAAGGAAAGTTTAAAAAATATAACAAACAATTTTGCAAATATGAACGAATAAATTATTAATCCTTTCGTTATGGCATGCTATGAGAAAAGTATCGTTCCAAATTATTTCAATTTACAAATTACAGTCCAACTTAGAAAAACAAAAATTAAAATAAAAGCTTTTTTGTCGAGATATAAAACTTGTTTATCCACCCATCCTCGTGTTTTTTGTATCTGCAAAAAAATAATTTTTAATATCATGAAAAGGTTTTAATTAATTTAAGATAAATATTTATGAAATAATTTTATTTTCTATTAGAAGAAATAATACAAATATTACGTTTAATGATAGCAAATAATTTTGTCAAAGTAATAGCCTTGTTTGTATCGATTGGAGCTTCTATGAAATTATTTTAATGGAAGTGCAACGTTTTTTTTATCGCGTTGCATTTAACTATTATACAGAATTAAAAAGATAAACATGTGTACGTGTAGATTTGTAGATAAAATCGAATATGCAAATAAATTTCAAGGATGAGACAAATAAAAAATGGTTATAATAATGTTTATTTAATTGGTCGACTATAAACAAATGCAAAAATATAAATTTATTTTCTTTGCAGAGTCGCGCATTGTACCGATCTGTACTTCGATAACGATATTACAAGTGGTAATAATTATTTGTAGTGTTTGAAAAATTTAGTCTCGTGCTATCTTCATTCGTTGCAGCATAAAAACTTTCTTACAAAGATCTTTACACAACGTGGACTAATTAATAATTTAAACAGAAAACACGAAAAACATGGTGTAAAATATGCGATTAAAAATATTCTTTATATTTATTTTTTTTGTTCTAAAAATAGCAAAACCATATGAATTTCTTTTTATCAGCGTAGACTATGTTCCTTTGATTGCTAATATTGGCAAATTATACGGGTTAAAATCCGTAATTTTTGTATACAATGAACCAACAGAAGGTGCGGTAATATTTCTTATATTTCGTTATCATTTCAACTGAATTTGCTTTTCTTCCTCTTTAGAAATAGAAACGACAAAGATGATTTTCAAATGGACGCGTGAACTTTCTCGCAAAGGTTTTGCTGCCGCAAACTTTTACTTTACAGAATTACACGAATCAACGTATTACGAAGGACGAATCTTAAGACCGCTTTACGTCGTTCTGATTTCTAATTACGAAGCGATTGATGAATTCTCATTAGCAACTAGTACATTTGAAATGTCTATTGCTGTTTGGCTAGTGATTTTCATATATAAAGGATATGGTTCAGATTATTGTCTCAGTCCTCCTGGTAATATTTTTCACGTGAAATTCAACACAGAAATGTTGGTTCTTTGCGGTACAGAAAATATTATACGCGAATGGTATTCACTTGACGGGAATCAAACCGAAATAAATGATTTAGCTACATGGAATTTAAATGAAAAAACAGTTCAAATAGATCCAAAATCTATTTACGAAAGAAGAAAAAATTTACAGGGTTTGGTTATGAACGCTGTTGTTGTTAAGGTCAAATATATTTCATTTCATAAAGTCCATTTATTTTAACCTTCCATAAATTTTATAGGATTATTGATTTTTTTTTCAGGATTCCCCTTTCTTAAAAATTCAAGATGGCAAATTTGATGGTGTTTTTGGAAGAGTACTTACAGAACTTTGCACGACACTAAACTTTAGTTTTTACGTTGTCTCGGAAGTAGAAGAGTACGGAAGTTGGAATCAGTATGAAAATACTTGGTCCGGTGCAATTGGAGAAATATATTACGGACGTGCTGATATTTCTATTTCAGATTTTGCTATGACCAGTTCAAGATTGAACGTTGTTGACTTTTCCTTTCCTTTTTTTTTAAGTAGAAACTGTTTTTTTTTTCGCGACCCACACATATTCGCTATTAAATGGTCAACTTATTTTTCAGTAAGTAAACTAACAATAACATTTCGTATTTATTAATCTTTCATTAATAATTGTAAATAAAATTGTTTTTTCTTATTATAGACTTTTACGTATACTGTTTGGATCATTATATTTTTATTATTAATAGCATCATCGATTTTACTAATTTTTCTGAAAATTAAAATTGGAACTAATCATAATCTTACGCATTTGGGATCCGATAGTTTCCTCGAAGTTTGGGGTATTTTTTGTCAACAATGTCTTAAAGGTTTCAATTATAAGTTTTCTTACTTTCTATTTGATTTTTTATGTATAAACAATATTTATAAAGTTTTAATTCTTTGCAATAATATTTATTGTAATATTCATTGACTTCAGATTTTCCTCGAAGAACCTCATTAAAAGTGGCTTACTTTTCTATATTTCTGCTCGGTACTGTATTGTCGGCTGCTTATTCAGCGTGTTTGATAAGCTTTTTAGCTTCTACCACCAACACGTTACCTTTCACTTCATTAGAGACCTTTGTTGAAGACGGGACTTATCAATATTTCGTTTATCGTGGTTCGCCCGATTATGGAATATCTGTGGTAAATATTAAAACTATTAACCTCTTTGTACTATAAATATATGTATAAGTATATATCATACTAAATTTATTTGTAGAATTCAGACAAATCGCTTGAAAATAAATTAATGAAATTGATGTGGAAAAAAGACAAAATGCCAACTTCATTACTGGACACAGTTAAATTGGTGCGTTTAACTATTAAATCCATTTGTTTCTAACAATCTACATAAAAGTGGTCAATGCTAAGATCTTGTATAAATGAACGACCTATATAGTTATTTATATAAAATAATTTCTATTATTATATTTGTTTTATTAGTTTTATTGTTAATGCTGGTTAATTAATTACAGATTTGTGAAAATCCGAAATTAGCTGTCTATATTTACGAAAAAGTAAAAGAGGAAATAACTTTTAATTTGCCGTGCGATGTGATTTCAGTTGACGTGAAAGGCTTAATAAATCTATCTATTGTTTTATCCAAACACAATGCATTTACCGGAATCATCAATTTTAAGTAATAACTAAATTTAATTTACTGTATTTTATAATTAATCGTTATGTAATACACAAACTTATTACAGCTTGCAGAAATTTTTTAATAATGGAATAGTTAATCGTGTGAAAGATATGACATATAAAAAAAAGTTAAACCAACCGATGCAAAAACATATTCCAGTTTCCATAGTCTGCGTAATTTCATTAATTCTCTTCATTCTGATCGGCGTTGCTCTTAGTACTTGCATTCTTTTTATAGAAAAATATGTTCATGCTCGTAAAATGAAGAAGCAATTGGTATCGATCCGTCGATTAAATCATTTGAATTTTATGCTAAATAAAAAGACAAGATTTAAAAATATTAATAACAATTTGGCAAATATTACCGGGTAAATTATTAACCCTTTCGTTACGGCATACATTATATATACATTTGATTGTACATACGTATCGTTGAATGGTATAAGCCTGTTTTATGGGTATAAGATTTCTCAAATATCTTATGGTAATGACAACAATTTAATTATTAATTTTGTCATGCTTTTATGTGAATAATGAGTGAATAGTTAATTTAATAATACTTAAGAATATGTACTTTTATTGCTAGTAAAAATGAACCAGATAAAGTGTGTTATTTCTAGTAATAGTAATCACAAATTATCATTACGCATGTATACTTTCTTATTTATAAACGTATAACATATTGAAAAACTTTTAGTAAATTTTTAACCTACTTCTTTATTTTCTATTTCATTTGCTAGAAAATATCTTGTAGTATAGTAAGAATATTTCCAAAATAATGTTCTGTATGAAAAATTTCTTTATTTTCTTAGACCGAATAATTAAAATATTACATTTAATTTTAAAACAACTCTGATATTATTGAAATAGAAGTAGGATATTACTGTTAAGATGGTGTATTTTTCAATAAATTACGAAATAATCTAAAAGTGCAATTTATTCATGTGAATACATTAATCAAATCGCACATATCATATAGAAAGAAAAAAATAACTATAAGGGAAGAGAAAATAAAATAATAACATTGATTAAAACGATCGATAGTAGTTAAACGTTAGAAAAATTGTTTTCTTTGTACAACTGTGCACTGTTGCGTTTATCTCTACAATGATTGCGATATTTAAAGTGAAAAAAATTTAGTCTCGTGGGATCTTGTCTCATAGTAGAGTGAAAGTTGTTCAATTTATTTATGTAAAATACAGTTGTTTGTTTGTAGCTTTCAAGGAAAGAACAGTATTCTTGAAAAATACTTTAAAAGAAATGACAATATCAATGTTATTAAAAATATTCGTTTTTCTTTTTCCACTATCAAAAATCGCCGGTTCGTACGAACAACTTTCGATAGACGATGAACACGTTCCTATGATCATCGATATTTGTAAATTGTACACTGCAAATTCCGTCATTTTTTTATACGGTGAATCGATAAAAGGTACGTAAATATATTCAACATTTTTACCAATTATTATTTAAAACAGAGCTTAACAAACTTTTCCATTTAACAATCGTGCGATGAACGTGCAGTGCAAATTTAAACATTTGATGATTAAACTGAACGACAGAATATTTATAAGACAAATTTTTTTCGATTCATAGGAATATAATTTTACCATGTTATAAACCTATGCTATGATATTTCAAAGACCCCATATAAAGTCGCACACCACACTTTCAAAAGCTCTGGTTTAGGGAAATACACGATTATGCATCATCATTAATCTTTTATTTTAATTTTTTCTAAATGACCTATTTTATTTAATAGAAATGGAAATTACAACAGCGATGTTTAAATGGACACGTGCACTTTCTCGAGAAGGTTTTATGACAACAAATTTCTACTTTTCCGAACTGCACAAATCGTCTTATTACGTAAAAAGAATTGTACGGCCGCTTTACGTAGCAATGATTTCCAATTACAATGCCATTGATGAGTTTTCATTAGCAACAAGTAATTTCGACATGTCTTTTGCTGCGTGGCTAGTGATTTTTATTTACAATGGACATGATCCGGATTATTGTCATGATCCACCGTTTAATATATTTCATTTGAGATTCGACTCGAAAATGATCGTTCGTTGCAATAGGGAAAATATTTTACGTGAATGGTACTCGATCGATAAAAATCTAACGGAAATCGATGACATTGCATCGTGGAACTTAGAAAATGGAATTACAATGACTGTTCCTAGTCATTTGTACGATAGAAGAAATAATTTAAAGGGTACGATTATGAGGGTTGTTACGATTAAGGTAAATAAATTTTGTGGAAGATGTTTTACTTTATTTGCAAACAATTTAAAAAAATTTACTTTTACCGTTTTTAATGAACAATTAAATATAATAGTTTTTATTATCAGATTTTACATGGTTTTGTTAATTTTTTTATTCAGAACTCACCATTTATAAAAGTACAGAAGAATGGTAGATTAGGTGGAATAATTGGCAGAATATTTGAAGAAATTTGCATTATTTTAAATATCAGTATCAGCGTTGTCTCCGAAGTAGAACACTATGGAAAATGGAATCGACAAAAAAATACTTGGTCTGGAGCAGTCGAAGAAATATATTCCGGACGTGCCGACTTTTCGCCTTCTTGTTTTTCTATGTCCAATTCGAGATTAAATGTCGTTGACTTCACGCTTCCATTTTTTGTCTCGAAAAATTCTCTTTTTATTCAAGAACCACATAAATTCTCTTTTAAATGGTCATCTTTTTTTTTGGTATGAAAAATTTTTCTCAATTGCATTTCTGTTTTCTTATCCTCAATTTATTACCAATCAATTCAAGAGTACAATTTTTTTTGTAGACTTTTTCGTTTTCTATCTGGATTTCTATATTCGGAGTAATAATCGTTACATCTATCTTGCTAATTTTTCTTAAAAAAAATATTGGAGATGTTCAGAAAATTGGATGTTTATTGTCAGGTAATTTTCTGGAAATCTGGGGGATATTTTGTCAGCAAGGACTCTCAGGTTTGATATGTAATATATTTCCTTTTTGTATTTGTCTATTTTATATAAAAAGTAATTTCTTTTTCAGATTTTCCTGAAAACATTTCATTAAGAATAGTATACATCACAATATTTCTTTCAGCAGTCGTTTTATCGGCTGCTTATTCAGCAGCTTTGATTAGTTTTTTAACAACAACGAACGTTATTTTACCTTTTCGTTCATTAGAAGAGTTTGTTGAAGATGGCTCTTATCAACTTTACGTATTTCGCGGTTCAAATAGTTATGATATGTTTTCGGTAAGTATAATACTGATTATCTATTAATTTTTTCTGGAAAAACCATCTTCATTTAAAATACATTGGACACTGAATTTAAATAAACTGTTATTTATTTACTGTAGAAAACACAAAATAACTTTTGTACCAAATAATATTAAACTAATAATGACCCGCAGAGTATACTTGGATAAATAAAATTACCATAATGTAGACTCAATTTGATTTACAGAATTCGAAAGAACCGCTTGTTCAGAAAATAAAAAAGTTAATAGTAAAAGAAGATAAATTATTTATAAATGCAGTCGTTGGATTTAATACAGTAAGATATAATATTATATTTATATTAAAAGAAATAATAAATTTTCACTTGCGTTATTTTTTGTGTAACTATTTGTTATAAAAATACAGCTTTGTAAAAATCAGAAAATAGCATTTTACACATCAGAATCAATAAAGGAACATTCTACTCCTTTGATATCATGTGAAATTGTTTCTATCCAAGTTGGACAAATAGACAGTGCTGGTATGATCTTGTCTAAAAACAATCCATTCACCGACGTCATTAATTTTCAGTAAGTTTTTTAATTATTAATGTTAACATTTTAATTTAGACCCACGTTGAAGCACACGCTCATTATAGATTACATTCTAGATTACTGAAATTTATGGTTACTGGAGTAATGTATCGCTTAAAAGAAAAATCATTTCAGATGAAAAATATTGATGAGATTGAGAATAAACCTGTTCCTATAAGCGGTGTAATATCACTCATTTTTTTCATATTAATTGGAGCCATATTCAGTATTTGTATATTAATCATCGAAGTGTGTGTTTATGCTCGTAAAAAGAAGAAAAAATTAGTATCGCAAATTGTTCCGTTTATTTATTCGCAACAACTTGATCTAAAAACTGATTAAAAGTAGAAAAAATGTTGCAGAAAATTTGGAAAATCATAAGATCTACAGAATTATAATAATTACAATATTATGCTCTTTCTATTTATTTTTATATTATTATTGTAATATTCTATCTCAATTGTAACACACATAAGGTCACTTCATCTTTCGCATTGTATAATATTTTTAGAGAATTTATCTTCACTTAAAGCTGTCGTTTATGTAGAAATAGATATTAGATTGAAAAGTATAATATTCAAGTATCAATTTGTAAAGTATATGTTCGGTTTCATCGATTGTAACCACTATAACATTATGTTAATGGATTACGACGTTTATTTAAGACGATGCATACAACAATTATTTATTAACAAATGTGGAAGAATAATTTTTCTATATGGATATGTTAATACAGGTCACTATGTATAAATATACTCGTACTCATCAAGCAAACCGAATAATACATTAAAAGATATGAAAAGAAAATAAATAATTTTTACGAAACGATCTAGGTAGAGTATCAAAGTAGGAAAAATAATTTTCTTTGTACGTATAAACATACACATACACACTCACACATGCATAGAAAAGTTATGTGTACTCAGTTCTGCACAACGCTTGCGGTACTCAATGTGCAAATAACTTTCTTAAGAATTTAAAAATTTTGTTACGTAGAATATTCTTTAATTGTCGTATTAATATTATACAGTTTAATACAATTCAAACGTAGTTGTTCGTTCGAAGTATTTAAGTAAGACATTATTCTTGAAAAATATTTGAAGAAAAACGGCAATAATAATGCTACTTAAAATACTTATTTTTCTTTTCCTACTATTGAAATTCGGAAAATCGTACGAACAACTTTCGATAAGTGACGAACACGTTCCTTTGATCATCGACATTTGTAAATTATATCGTACAAATTCTGTTATTTTTTTATACGGAGAATCGATAAAAGGTACGTAAATATATTCTACATTTTTACCAATTATTATTTAAAACAGAGCTTAACAAACTTTTCCATTTAACAATCGTGCGATGAACGTGCAGTGCGAATTTAAACGTATAATAATTAGGAATTAAAGAAAATCAATAAAAAGCAATATCTGTCATTCAGCGAAAATAATTTTACCATGAATTGAGAGAGACGCACTCCACTTATTACTTCTTATTTTAACTTTTACTAAATAATCGTTTTTTATTTAATAGAAATAGAAATTACAACAGTGATGTTCAAATGGACACGTGCACTTTCTCGAGAAGGTTTTATGACAACAAATTTCTATTTTTCTGCATTGCATAAGTCGTCTTATTACGAAAAAAAAATTGTTCTGCCGCTTTACGTTGCAATGATTACTGACCACAACGCCATTGATGAGTTTTCATCAGCAACAAGTAAATTCGACATGTCTTTTGCTGTTTGGCTAGTGGTTTTTATTTACACTGGACATGATCCGGATTATTGTCACAATCCACCGTTTAATATATTTCATCTGAGGTTTGATTCGGAAATGTTGGTTATTTGCGGGAAGGAAAATCTTATAAGCGAATGGTATTCACTCGATGGGAATCAAACCGAAATAAATGATTTAGCTAGGTGGAATTCAAATGACAAAACTGTTCTAATTAATTCAAAATCTCTTTACGAAAGAAGAAACAATTTACAGGGTTTGGTCATGAACGCTGTTGTTGTTAAGGTCAAATATATTTTACTTCCCAAATTCTACTTATTCGATTCATCCATAAATTTCAAAGGATTATTGGTTTTCTTTTCAGGATTCCCCATTTTTAAAAATAGATGATGTCCAATTAGATGGTATTTTCGGAAGAGTACTTACAGAACTTTGCGCGACGCTAAACTTCAGTTTTAATGTCGTCTCAGAAGTAGAAGAATACGGCGTTTGGAATCAACGTAAAAATACTTGGTCTGGTGCAATTGGAGAAATATATTACGGACGTGCTGATATTTCTTTTTCGGATTTTGCTATGTCCTGTTCAAGAATGAACGTTGTTGATTTCTCCTTTCCCCTTTTTGTGACTAGAAACTCTCTTTTTTTTCGCGACCCACACATATTCACTATTAAATGGTCAACTTATTTTTCAGTAAGTAAACTAACAATAACATTTCGTATTTGTTAATCTTTCATTAATAATTGTAAATGAAATTCTTTTTTCTTTTTATAGACTTTTACGTATACTGTTTGGATCATTATATTTTTAGTATTAATGGCAGCATCGATTTTACTAATTTTTCTGAAAATAAAAATTGGATCCAATCATAATCTGATGCATTTGGGATCTGATAGTTTCTTAGAAGTTTGGGGTATTGTTTGTCAACAGAGTCTTAAAGGTTTCATTTGAATTTTTCTTACTTTTTATCTGATTTATTACTTATTACCAATATTTATAAAATTTTAACTCCTAATAATAATATTTATAGTAATATTCGTTGACTTCAGATTTTCCTCAAAGAACCTCATTAAAAGTGGCATACTTTTCTATATTTCTGCTCGGTACTGTGTTATCGGCAGCTTATTCAGCGTCTTTGATAAGCTTTTTAACTTCTGCCGTCCACAAGTTACCTTTTACTTCGTTAGATGCTTTCATTGAAGATGGCACGTATAAATTAGTTGTTCGTCGTGGTTCGGGTGAATATGATGCAATTGTAGTAAGTATGATATTGCGTAGTAGCAACCTAAGTTTCCCTAAAAAATAGCTACAAATATATACCATACAAATTTATTAACAGAATTCTGACAAACCGCTCATAAATAAATTGTCGAAGTTGATGATGGAAGAGGACAAATTGCCACTAAGCTTCTTGGACACAATTAATTTAGTACGATAAAGTATTTAATATTTAGTAGAATACAAGTGTTAATGCTTGTTTTTACGAAGGGGTTTATAAAGAAAACCTAAAGAAACTTTTATTATGATATTTATTAATTTCATTGTTATTACTATTTTTTAATTACAGTTATGTAAAAATCCGAAATTGGCGGCCTACATTTCCATCGAAGGAGAATATGAAATAAATTCTAGTGTTTTATGTGAAGTGGTTTCTGTAAACATTGGAGGCATAGAAAATATATCAATTATTTTATCTAAACACAATGCATTCACCAGCGTCATCAATTTTCAGTAAGTATTAAATTATATTTGTTTATTCTCATTTTGATGATACTTTATGGCACACTCTTAATTTAGTTTGCAGAAATTTATCAACAATGGAATGTTGAATCGTTTTAAAGATTCGGCGTTTAAACGGAAATTCCAGCAAACGATACAGAAGCATATTCCAGTTTCCATAAACTGCGTAATTTCATTATTTTTCTTCATCCTAATCGGCGTTGTTTTTAGTATTTGCATTCTTTTCATAGAAAAATATGTTTTTTTTCGTATAATAAAGAAGAAGTCGGTGATAAATCTCATCCCATCGATTTAATTGTTTGAATTTAATGCAATAAAAAGACACGATTTAAAAATATTAATAACAATTTGACAAATATTACCGGGTAAATTATTAATCTTTTCGTAAGCCTCATTTTTATCGTTTAAAACAGGAAATGATATTATTGAAATATATGTAGGGCATTTCTTGTAAATAGATGTATTTCACAATTATTTACAAAATTATATTAAAATATAATTTGTATATGTGGGTACATTAATACGGATATGAATACATTAATAAATTCGCCCACATCATAGGGGAAAAAAAATAATAAGGGAAAAGGGAAAAGGAAAAAAAAATTACGTTGTTTAAAGTGAATTATTAAAATCGATAATAGTTAAATGTTAAGAAAAATTGTTTCATTCAATATATGTGCATACAAAATATAAATGTTTTGTTTGTGAGATCTCCACAAGTATATATGTTCGGTTTTATCGATTGTAATAGCAAATAAATTATACTAATGGTTTACGACTTTTTATTTAAAACGATGTATTTTATAAGCACTTACTAATAAAAAAGGATAATTTGTGTATACGGATATAGAAGAGGTCACTTTGTATAAATTTACTTGCACTCATGAAGCTAAACGTATAATGCATTAAGATAAATGAAAAGAAAACAAATATTTTTAAAAAAACGATGTACGACGTATCAACGTAGAAAGATAATTTTCTTTGTACGAATAAACGAACACATGCACACATACACAGAAACATTATGTGTACTCAGATCTGCACAACGATAGTAGTACTCAATGTGGAAATAACTTTCTTAAGAAGATAGAAATTTAGTTACGTTGAATCTTCTCTTATTGTCGTATTATTACTGTCCAATTTAATTCCATATAAAACAGTTATATCCTTGTAGATTTCTAATCGAGAGAATAATTCCTGATAAATACAACGAGAATTATGATAATTATTGTGCAATTGAAAATTCTCGTTCTTTTTTTTCTTCTCCCGAAAATCGCAAGATCGTACGAACAGCTTTCAATCGGCGACGAGCACGTTCCATTAATAATCGACATTTGCAAATTGTACAGTGCAAATTCTGTTATTTTTTTATACAATAAATCGATAAAAAGTACGTAAACATATTCAACATTTTACTAACTTCTAAATTAAAACAGAGCTTATCAAACTTTTCCGTTTCACGACATAAATGTATTATATAAGCATGTACTACGGATTCAAGCAGCTATCAATTAGAAATCAACAAAAATTAATAGAAAGTAATAATTGCCATTAAGTGAAAAATAATTTGACTATTAACTATAATAATTCTAAAATTTCTGAGACCACATATAAAGTAACACAAAACACTTTGAGATGCTCTGGTTTAGAGGAATACGTAATGCCAACATGTAATTAATAACCTGTTATCTTAATTTTTTCTTGATATTCATTTTTTATTAATTAGAAATAGAAATTGCAACGGTGATGTTCAAATGGACGCGAGCACTTTCTCGCGAAGGTTTTATGACAACAAACTTCGATTTTCCAGAATTGCACAAATCATCTTATTATGTACAAAGAATTGTACGACCGCTTTACGTCGCAATTATTTCTGATTACAACGCCATTGATGAGTTTTCATTAGCAACAAGTAATTTCGACATGTCTTTTGCTGCGTGGCTAGTGATTTTTATTTACAATGGACATGATCGGGATTATTGTCACAATCCACCGTTTAATATATTTCATTTGAGATTCGACTCGAAAATGATCGTTCGTTGCAATAGGGAAAATATTTTACGTGAATGGTACTCGATAGACGGAAATCTAACTGAAATAAATGATTTAGCTACGTGGAATTCAAATAAAAAAACAGTTCAAATTGATCCAAAATCTCTTTACGAAAGAAGAAAAAATTTACAGGGTCTGAATATGAACGCTGTTGTTGTTAAGGTATAATATATTCTACTTCATAAATTCCATTTATTCTAACCTTTCATAAATTTCATAGGATTATTGATTTTTCTTTTTCAGGATTCCCCTTTCTTAAAAGTTCAAGATGGCAAATTTGATGGTATTTTTGGAAGAGTACTTACAGAACTATGCACGACACTAAACTTTAGTTTTTACGTTGTCTCAGAAGTAGATGAGTACGGAAGTTGGAATCAGTATGAAAATACTTGGTCCGGTGCAATTGGAGAAATATATTCCGGACGTGCTGACATTTCCTTTTCGGATTTTGCTATGTCCAGTGCAAGATTAAATGTTGTTGACTTTTCCTTTCCCCTTTTCAGAACAAAAAACTCTCTTTTTTTTCGCGACCCACACATATTCGCTATTAAATGGTCAACTTATTTTCTAGTAAGTAATCTAAAAATAACTTTTTATATTTATTAATCTTTCTGTAATAATTGCAAATGCAAATTGTATTTTTTTTTTATAGACTTTTACTTATACTGTTTGGATCATTATATTTTTGATGTTAATGGCAGCATCGATTTTACTAATTTTTCTGAAAATAAAAATTGGAACCGATCATGATCTGATCCATTTGGGATCTGATAGTTTCCTAGAAATTTGGGGTATTTTTTGTCAAAAGAGTCTTAAAGGTTTCAATTAATTTTTCTTACTTTGTATCTGATTTATTAAGTATAAACAATATTTATAAAATTTTAATTCCTAATAATAATATTTATAGTAATATTCGTTTGCTACAGATTTTCCTCGAAGAACTTCATTAAAAGTGGCATACTTTTCTATGTTTCTGTTTGGTACTGTATTATCGGCAGCTTATTCTGCGTCTTTGACAAGCATTTTAACGTCTTCTATCAATTTGTTACCTTTCTCTTCATTAGAAACTTTCATTGAAGACGGCACGTATAAATTAGCCGTTTTTCGTGGTACGGCTGATTATGATACATTTTTAGTAAGTATTATATTTTGGTAGTACCTATCTACATTGTGCTAAAAAATAATTATAAGTATATAAACTATATAAAAATTTATTTTCAGAATTCGGACAAACCTCTTATAAAGAAATTAACGAAGATGATGATTGAGAAAGATAAATTGCCAGTTACTTTGCTGGACGCATTTAATTTAGTACGATTAATTATTTAATCCTTTTGTTACTAGTGGCCTATATAACTGTAGTATATGTAAAGCTTCGGTATGAACGGCTGACCAAATATTAATAATACTGTTATTTAATTGCAGATTTGTGAAAATCCGAAATTAGCAGTTTACATTTACGACGAAGGAGAAGCTGAAATAACTTATAGTTTTCCATGCGATGTGGTTTCTGTAAGTGTAGGAGGTATAGACAGTATATCAATTATTTTATCCAAAAACAATGCATTCACCAATATCATCAATTTTTAGTATGTATTAAATTATATTAGTTTACTCTTATTACGATGATACTTTATGGCACACTGTCAATTCAGTTTGCAGAAATTTATCAACAACGGAATGTTGAATCGTTTAAAAGATACGATCATTAAAGAAAAATTTCAGCAGCCGGTACAGAAGCATATTCCAGTTTCCATAACCTGCGTAATTTCATTATTTTTTTTAATCCTAATCGGCGTCGTTTTTAGTATTTGTATTCTTTTTATTGAAAAATATGTTCATGTTCGTAGAATGAAGATTCAGTAGGTGGTAAATGTCGTTCCTTCAATTAAATCGTCTGAATCTTATGATAAATGAAAGGAATGTTTTAAAAATATTACAATTTGGCAAATATTAGCAGGAAAATTATTAACCCCTTTGTTACGACATACATTGTATATATATATATATATTTGATTGTACTTATTTGATTGTATCGTTTAATGGTATAAGCTTGTTTTATGTATATAAGATTTCTCAAATATCTTATGGTAATGACAACAATTTAATCATTAATTTCGTCATGCTTTTATGTGAATAATGAGTGGATAGTTAATTTAATAATACTTAAGAATATCTACTTTTTTTCTGGTAAAAATGAATCAGATAAAGTGTGTTATTTCTAGTAATAGTAATCACAAGTTATCATTACGTATGTATACTTTCTTATTTATAAATAAATAACATACTAAAAAACTGCTCATAAATTTTTAAGCCATCTTTGTATTTTCTATTTCATTTGCTTGAAAATATTTTTCAGTATCGTAAGAATATATCTAAAACTATTTTCTATGTAAATTATTCTTTGTTTCCTCGGAAGGAATAATTATAATATTACATTTAATATTTGTAAATAATTTTTTAATAGTGTTAGCTACCTAAATATCACTTAAAACAACTCTGATATTGTTGAAATAGAAGTAGGACACTACATTTAAGAAAGTGTATTTTACAATTAATTGCGAAATAATCTAAAAGTGTAATTTTTTCACTTAAATACATTAATAATATAGCATACATCATAAAAAAGATAAAAAATTAAAAAAGAGTAGAAATAACTAATTTTGATTAAAACTATCGATAAAAGTTAAACGGTTGAAAAATTATTTTCCATGTGCGTACTTGCTGACAAGCACACACGTTTGTGAGATCTTCACAACGATTGTGACACTTAAAGTGAAAAAAATTTAATCTCGTGGGATCGTGTCTCACCCTAGAGTGAACATTGTTTAATATATTTATGTACAATGCAGTTGTTTGTTTGCAGCTTTCAAGTGAAGAACATTATTTTTGAGAAATACGTTAGGAAAAATTATATTAATAATGCTATTAAAAATAATCGTTTTTCTTTTTTTACTATCAAAAATCGCAGGATTGTACGAACATTTCTTAATCGACGACGAACACGTTCCCTTGATCATCAACATTTGTAAATTATACCCTGGATATTCTGTCATCTTTTTATACGATGAATCGATAAAAGGTATGCAAACACATCGAAAATTTTCTTCAATTATTATATAAAATAGAGCCTTTCAAACCTATCCATTTGACTATTCTGGATGTATATATGTGCAGTGCGAATCGAAACATTTGTTGATTAAACTGAATGAAAGAAAATTTATACGTAATATTCATTGCTATTCATAGGAAAAAAACCTGTTCATATATTAAAGCAATGCTCAAAATTTTAATTTAATCGTAACACACATAAGGATACCTCGCATTTTATAATATTTTTACAGTATTTGCTTTCAGTTAAAGCTTTCTCGTTTATGTTTATAGAATTATTAGACATTAAAGTGTAATCCTCACATATCAATTTGTAAAGTGCACGTTCCGTTATATTGATTGTAACAGCTAATACATTATGGTAGTGGATTACGAAGTCTTTTTTTTAAATGGGGCATTCTACAATCACTCACTAACTTATACAAATGTAAAGTTTTTCTATATGTATAGATTAATACAGGCCACTATGTATAATTAAATTCGCACTTATCGAACGAAACAGAAATACATTAGAAGAAATGAAAAGAAAACAAATAATTTCTACTGAAACGATCAACGATATATCAACGTAAGAAAAATAATTTTCTTTCAACATATAAACACGTACACACACAACGAAACGTTGTATGCTCCCAGATCTTTATGACAATAGCTATAATCAATCTAAAAATTAATTTTCTTAAGGATCTATAAAAAATTAAAAAAACTAAATTTAGTCCCATTGGATGTTATCTTGTTGTTATTAAGATTATCCAATTTAGTACCGTACAAAACATATGTTCGCTCGCTATCTTCCAGTCGAGAAAAAAATTCTTCTTAGATAAAATGAGAATTATGATAATAGTTGCGCAATTAAAACTTCTCGTTCACTTTTTTATTTTTCCGAACATTGAAGGATCGTACGAACAGCTTTCGATCGGTGACGAGCACGTTCCATTGATCATCGACATTTGCAAACTGTACAGTGCAAAATCAGTTATTTTTTTATACGATAAATCGATAAAAGGTATTTTCTTATATATGTTATTTAAATTTATTTTACTTATTACTTAAAATAGGGCATATCAAACTTATTTACTTTGCGAGCTTGGGTATATAAGCTAATTCTGCAACTCAAACAGTTATTGATTAGAAATGAAAGAAAATTTGTACGTGAAATTCTTCGCCATAAACGAAATACAATTTTACCACGTTATTAAACCATGCTTATATTTCTAACAATAAGA
>JACGTP010000244.1:0-21730 GCA_023678845.1 Mischocyttarus mexicanus | reverse complement strand
GTACTCGATTGATAAGAATCTAACGGAAATCGATGACATTGCATCGTGGAACTTAGAAAATGGAATTACAATGATTGTTCCTAGTAATTTGTACGATAGAAGGAATAATTTAAAGGGTACAATTATGAGGGTTGTTACTGCTAACAGTAAGGTAACAGATATTTTACTTATTTTCTTGAACATCTCTTAGTTATTCGATTTTATTATTGTTTTTTAATTAAAAAGTTTGTAATCTTTCTTTTTTGTTTTTCAGAACTCATTATTTGTAAAAGTAAAGCAGAATGGTAAATTAGACGGTATATGTGGTAGAATATTTGAAGAACTTTGTGTTGCTCTAAATTTTACTTTTCGAATTGTCTCGAAAATGGAAGAATATGGAGTATGGGATCCAAAAAATAAAACCTGGTCTGGCGCTATGGGAGAGTTAATTTCTGAACGTGCTGATATTTCTGTATCGGATTTTACTATCTCCAAATTAAGATTGGATGCCGTTGATTTCACGCTTCCATTTTTTGTCTCAAAAACTTCTTTTTTTATTCAAGAGCCACAAAAGTTCTCGTTTCAATGGTCATCCTTTTTTTTTAGTATGATTAAATTTTTTTCAAATTGTATATGCGTTTTCTTATATTTAATTTATAACAATTCTCAATTGAACAGATTAATATTTGTTATAGACTTTTTCGTATTCTATTTGGATTTCTATGTTTGGAGTATTAATTGTTGCATCTATCTTGCTGGTTTTTTTGAAAAAAAACGTTAGAACTGATCGAAAGATAGGATTTTTATTGTCGGATAATTTTCTAGAAATTTGGGGTATATTTTGTCAGCAAGGTCTAACAGGTTTGATATTTAATATATACTTTTTATTTTTTTCTGATTTACCATATTTAAATAATAATAGTTTTTTCTGTTTTAGATTTTCCTGATAACTGTTCGTTAAGAATAGTATACTTCTCAATATTTATTTTAGCAGTTGTTTTATGGGCCGCTTATTCAGCTACGATGATTAGTTTTTTAACTACTCCGAACGTCATTTTACCATTTCGTTCATTAGAAGGATTCGCTAATGACGGAACTTATAAACTTTACGTATTTCGTGGATCACATAATTATGATATGTTTAGCGTAAGTAGAATACTTATTATTCATTGTTTTTTTTTTTTGGAAATTACTTTATCACTTAAAACTCATCGGTCTTTTAATATGAAATAATTGCTGCTTTTTTCAAAAAACAAAACACAAATTAAGTTTTCATAATGTTAAATAATTTTGACTTGTAGTGTATATTTGAATAAATAAATGTACAATAACGTGATATCATTTTTATTTATAGAATTCGAAAGATTCACTTGCACGAAAAATAAGGAAATTGATGATTGAAGAAGAAAAATTGTCTTCGGATTCACTCATGGCATTTACTACAGTAAGATTAATTATTATAAAAAAATAAAGATAAAAATTTCTAGATGAGATAATTTTATTATTTATGTTTGTCAAAAAATTACAGATTTGTAAAAATAAGAAAATAGCATTCTATACATCTGAAGCAGTAAAAGAAAATATTAATTTTAAGTTACCATGTGACATTGTTTCTCTTCGAGTAGGACAAATAGACAGTATTGGTATAATTTTGACGAAAAATAATCCATTTACCGACGTTATCAATTTTCAGTAAGTATCTAATTATTAATGTTCATGTTTTTCTTATCGTATACGTAAAAATACATGCTCGTTCTAGATTGCAAAAATTTATGGACAATGGAAGATTGCGTTATTTAAAGGAGAAATTATTGAAAACGAAATATACTGATAATATTAAACATAAACCAGTTCCCATAACCAGTGTAATATCACTTATTTTCTTTATTCTAATTGGTTTCGTTTTAAGTATTTGTCTATTGATCCTCGAAGTGTGTATTTTTTCTCTGAAAGAGAAGAAGAAATTATTATTTCCAATTGTTCCGTCTAATAATTTCCAATAACTTAATTTGAAAATAAAGGAATAATAAAAAAAATTATGTTTAAAATTTAAAAATTATAACAGATATATAATTGTAGTAATGACATTATTATGCTTCTTTAATTAATTTTCATAATAAAATTGTAATTCTTTGCAATCGTTGCTTTAACTTAAAGCTTTTGTTTGTATAGATTGAATTAACGGATTATAACGTGTGAAGTTAACAAATCATTTCGTACAGTTCATGTCTCGATTATATGAATTGTTACTAGCTATTAAATTATTTTAATGGAAGTTCCATGTTATTGTTAAGACGACGCAATTTACAATTATATGTAATAAAAATTTTTATCTAAAGGGTAACAATGTTTAACATGTATTTTAATCGACTATTATAATTTTTAATAAGACCTTCACATTTTTGTATAGCGAACAATGGAATTGTCATTTGTATATTTGCTTAAATACATTCAAGAATTTGCTTTATAAAATTTTTCTTGTAAAAAAGTTGTACGTGTATATGTAAATGCTAGCTTAAATATATTTTCTAGAAAATTAAAAAGAAATATACGAATGAAGGTTTATTAATCGATCAATTGATAGATCAGTGCGAGCACGAATAAAATAATTTTCACAATCAGTAAATGCGCATGCAAAAAAAAAACGTTGCGTGCATTCGAATCAGTACTACAATCGCAATATTCAAAGTGCCAATAATTGTTTTAATAATTTATAAATTTTGTCTCGTGCAATCGTCTCTTTCAGTCACATCCATCTTTTGTCCATGAACAGTTTACTCGTTCGATTAAAAAAAAAAGATAGTCTTAAAATTCGTTAAATGATATTTAAAGAACAAATAAAAACCAAAATGGGATTTTTCGTGAGAATAAAAATATTTCTTCTACTTCTTTTTCTACTTTCGAAGATCAAAAAATCTTACGAATTTCTTCCAACCGAGGAGGAATACGTTTCTTTCATTATCGACATTTGCAAATTTTACCAAACGAATTCGACCATCTTTTTATATGCAAATTCGACCAAAGGTACGAAATTATTGGCAAAAGTGAAACAAGTTTATGTTCATATTGTTTCTTGATTTAAATTTATTCTTTCTGTTTCTTTTAGAAATGGAAATGACTACGATGATTTTTAAATGGACGCGTGCATTTTCACGCCAAGGTTTTACCACTTCGAACTTGTACTTTTTCGAATTGCACGAATCAAATTATTACATTAAACGAATAGTTAGACCGCATTATATCGCAGTGATTTCTGATGATGCAGCTATCAATGAATTTTCATTAGCAACTAGTACATTTGACATGTCTTTTGCCGCGTGGCTAGTTGTATTCATTTACGACGGTGTTAACTCAAATTATTGTCGTAATCCACCTGGTAACATATTTCATTTGAGATACGACTCGGAAATGTTGGTACGTTGCAATACGGAAAACATTTTACGAGAATGGTATTCGATCGATGAAAATCAAACGAAAATTAATGATCTAGCAATTTGGAATTTGGATAAAGGGGTCATTAAAACTGTTCCTGGTTCCCTGTACGATAGAAGATCTAATCTACACGGTTTGGTCATGAAAGCTGTTTTAGTTAAGGTACAAATATTTGCTTATTTAATTTATTGGTACCGAAATTTTGAATAACATGAGCATGCCTTGTGAGTAATATATTAAAAATTCAAAGCTTTAATAAAATTAGTGACTTAAAAGTAAACTTTTAACATAGATCGTTCCTTCAGATACCCATTCAATTGCTGTCTGAACATATTTCATCTTTAGTTACGCATAGGTTGATATTTTTAATGTGAATAAAAATTATCAAACAATTTTATTTGTTAACTTTAAACGAAATGCGTTCAATATTTTTCATTCACGTTATTATTTGCGTATTTAGAGTTATGACTCAAATGAGTTCTTTATTATTTTTTGTTCTATTTTGTAGAATGGACCATTCATTAAAATTAACAAAGATGGCCAATTAGACGGTGTATTTGGTAGAATATCAAGAGAACTCTGTACAGCCCTGAATTTTAGTTTCAACGTTGTTTCCGAAGTAGAAGATTACGGAACATGGAACAAGCAAACAAATACTTGGACCGGTGCTATGGGAGAAATGTATTCTGGACGTGCTGACATTTCTATTTCAGATTTTTCTATGACCAGTGTTAGATTGAATTTCGTTGATTTTACCCTTCCTCTTTTATTATCCGACACCTGTATTTACATTCAGGATCCACAAATATTTACTGTTAAATGGTCATCTTATTTTCTAGTATGAAATAATTCCATTTAAAAATTGTTTTCTATACCTGTTAATTATATAAACGAATCAAAATAATGTTAATTTTTATAGACATTCACTTATTCTATTTGGATTTCCATTTTTGGTGTATTGATCGTTGCATCGGCATTACTGATTTTTGTTAAAATCAAAAATGGTGCCAATTCTAACCTTGGACTTTTATTATCCGATAATTTTATTGAAATTTGTGGTATCTTTTGTCAACAAGGAATAGCAGGTTCGATTAAATGTTTTTTAAATTGTTTTTCATACGTTTATCTTTACTGTTTACGATTACATTAAGTATTCGTGTATTTTAGATTTTCCTTATAGATCTTCGTTAAGAATAATATACTTTTCAATGTGTTTAATGGCTTTTGTCTTATCGGCGGCATATTCTGCGGCCTTGATAAGTTTTTTTAACGTCCGTCATTCGCTTTTTACCTTTCCGTTCATTAGAAGGCTTTGTTGAAGATGGTACATACAAATTTTCCGTTTTTCGCGGTACTGCTCAGTATGATTACTTTGCAGTAAGTATTTTAATTGTCAACATTGCTTATCATAAAATCATTACACTGACTTATTTATTCAAATTATTCATTATTAACTAGCATAATCATTGTCGCACACACATCTATATTCATAAATAAAAACTATACCAAAGCAATACAACAAAATTTATTTCTAGAATTCGAAAAATCCACTTGCGAAAAAATTGATGGATATAATGATAGAAGAAGAGAAGTTGCCAATCACTATACTTGAAGGATTTAACAATGTATGATGAAGAATTCTTTATAGAATAAAAAATAATTTTTTATTTATATAATAAATTAAAATTTTTAAATATACAAGTTGGCCTTTCAGTCATTAGATCATATTTATAAATAGAATAAGTCTTTTATGTATTAAAAATTCACATTTATTCTTTTAAAAATAATAAATATACTTTTTCGAATTTATTTTTTATTAATATTGTAGATTATGTCGTTCTAATAAACAACCATTATGTTATTTACAGTGAAGTGTTCTTTCTACAGTTTGTTCCATCATCTCTCGTAATGATCTGATGACTTTTATGCCATCCTGTATTTATTAAAATTTGACTAGTAATACTGAAATGAATTAAATTTTAGATTTGTGAAGATAAGAAGCTAGCAATCTACACGTCCGAAGAAATCAAAAAGACGATAAATCTTGAAATACCATGTAACGTTGTTTCTATCAAAGCAGGACTTGCAGATAATTTAGCTATAATCTTATCTAAGCATAACCCATTCACCGGGGTCATTAATTTTCAGTAAGTACAATTAATTATCAAAATAATCATTTACCGTTAATTAAAGCACAAGTAATTTATTCCAGTTTGCAAAAATTTATCAACAACGGGATGATGAATCGATTAAAAGATACGACATTTAAAAAAAAATACATTAACAATATTGAACATAAACCAGTTCGCATAACCAATATATTATTGGTCATTTTCTTAATCCAAGTTGGTATCATTTTGAGTATTTTTATTCTGATCATAGAGAAGTACATTTTTTTTCGTAAAATTAAAAATAAATCGATGATAGATCGGGTCCCACCAATTAAATTGTTAAAATTTTCTAAGAAAAAGAAGAAAAATATACAAAATATTTCCAATAACACGCTAATCCCAAATACGCACGTTTGAAATATTAAAAATCACTAAAAATTCGTTCTAATCTAAATTTGTATACCTTAAAGGTAAATCATGATTCAATAAAAGTTTCAAAAAACTCCATTACATTGCGATTAACAATTCTTGATTGAAATTCAATCTAATTAAAAATAAATTGCTCATATATATGAAAATATTTCTTATTTTATTTCATTCCTTTCCAAAATGTAGAAAATTTAGAAATTCAACAAAATGTAGATCATTTAGGTTCACGAACCGATAAAGTTTGAAAAGCGCTTATTAATGTCAACATATAAATAAAGTTTAGATGAACATCAGTAAATACATTTTCAATTCTTCTACACGATTTCAATAATTGAGCAGGTATTACTATTCAGATCTGTGATGATCGCATCAAGCACTTTACCCGTTTATTATCTCAATCAGAAAGATCTAATAAATTATTTCAATAAAAGTACAACTTTGTTTTTTTCTTTTTTCTATATAAAATAGTAGAGCTATTTACACATCAAACCTACAATAGTAGAAACTCGAGCATGTGTGTAGTATTTATTTAGTATATAAATATGAATATAATTCTACGTATCGAAGAAGAAAAGGGTGACAAAAAGTCTGGGTAAAATAAAAAGAACGTTTATTAATCGATCGATAAATATTATTAATCAATGCCAGCCAACAGGTAAAATTATTTCCTTCCAACTAATATTGTGGACATATCACACACATACACACACACACACAGATACCACAGTACAAGTCGTGTGTTTTTTGATCTACACGACAAGAGCCGCAATAATCGAAGTGACATTAATTCTCTCGATAGTTTAGAAATTTAGTCTCATGCGATCTTCTCTCGTTGGCGCGTGAAAATTTTAATACTTATTTCTTTTGCAAGGTCGTCTCATCGGTGTTATTTTCAATCAAATAAAATTGTCGAATTGATAATCGGCGGATTAAAACAAAACAAAAAATGACACTCTTAGTGCAATTAAAGGTGATTCTGATTATTGTTTTTTTTGTAAAGTTTGTAAAATCGTACGAACTTTATGCCATCGGTGATGATGACATTTCTTTCATCATCCAAGTTTGCAAATTGTACAACACAAAGTCGACCATTTTTTTATACGCCGAATCGATAAAAGGTGCGATAATATTTTTCATCATTTATATTCTCCTTCTTCTTCTTCTTCTTCTTCTTCTTTACGTTTACTATTTTTCATTTTATTTTTCTTATTCAGAAATGGAAATGACAACGATGGTTTTTAAATGGACGCGTGCACTTTCTCGCAAAGGTTTTACCACGTCGAATTTGTATTTTTCTGAGTTATACGAATCGGCCTATTACGTAGGACGAATAGTTAGACCCCATTACATCGTAGTGATTTCTAATTACAACGCTATTAATGAATTCGCATTAGCTACTAGTAACTTCGATATGTCCTTTGCTGTGTGGCTTGTGTTGTTCATTTACAAAGGAAAAGGTTCCGATTATTGTCGTAATCCACCTGGTAACATATTTCATTTGAGATTTGACTCTGAAATGTTGGTTCGTTGTGGTACGGAAAATATTTTACGTGAGTGGTATTCGATCGGTCAAAATCAAACTGAGATTGACGATGTAGCAAAGTGGAGCTTGCAAACAGGGATTATCAAAATGGCTCCAGACTCTCTTTATGAAAGAAGATTTGATTTACATGGTTTGGAAATGAAAGCTGTGATTGTTAAGGTAAAATATTTTATTTGAAATATCTATTTATTTTATATTTAACTTATTCGAATCAGGATATGGCATAATTTGAGCATGTTTTGTAAACAGTATGTAAGGAATTTGTAATTTTTATTAAATTGGTTATTGAAAAAAGTGTTTATGTTACATACTGCCTGCCTTATAACATTTGCTATAACAAAATTTTACATTCAATCGTTGTATGAACATTCATGTAAATATTTCTAATTTAAATCTAATTTTAAATTGATATTTTATTATTCTCTAAATAAAACACGAGAATGAATGCTTTTTAAATTTTAAGTTTAGTATTTTTATTTTATCAAATAATTTAGAATTTTATTACACGATTATACATTTGTATATATATATTTTTAATTTTATTTTATTTATATATTTATTATGTTAAAATTTAGAATTGTAACGCAAATGGGTTAAAAATTTATATATATAATCTGACTTTGTAAATTAATTTATATTTTGTAGGATGGACCATTCATTAACGTTAACAAGGATGGCCAATTAGATGGAGTATTTGGTAGAATATTACAAGAACTTTGCGTTAGTTTAAATTTTAGTTTCAATGTAATCGCCGAAATAGAGGAATATGGAAGATGGGATCCAAAAAATGAGGTTTGGACTGGTGCAATAGCAGAAATATCTTCCAAACGTGCTGACGTTTCCCTTTCGGATTTTTCTATGACCAGTGCAAGATTGAACGTCGTCGATTTTACGTTTCCTCTTTTAATTACCAAAAACTACCTCCACATTCAGGAACCAAATATATTTGCGATCGAATGGTCGACCTATTTTCTCGTACGAGAACTTGCTATCGAATTTTTGTTTTATCTTTTCTTTTTTTATAAATTAACTTTTGCCAATTAAATTAATGTTTCTTTTTTAGGCTTTTTCTCGTTCTATTTGGATTTGTACGTACGGGATATTGATTCTTGCATCGATCTTATTGATTTTTCTTAAAAAACAAAATGGATCCGTTCGAGAAATTGGACATTTATTGTCAGATAATTTTTTAGAGGTTTGGGGTATTTTGTGTCAACAGGGATTAACTGGTTAGTCATTCAATGTATTTTTTTTTTAATTTTTATTTAATTATTATTCTATGAATAATTAATTTTACAGTAAATAATCACTTGTTTTAGATTTTCCTGATAGATCATCATTAAGGATAACATATTTTTCAATGTTTATTTTTTGTTACGTTTTATTGGCCGCCTATTCCGCAGCTTTAATTAGTTATTTAACTACTGTTATTCACATTGTACCATTTCGTTCGTTAGAAAGTTTTATTGCAGATGGAACTTATCGAATTGCTGTTTTTCGTGGTACTTCTGATTATGATATGTTTGCAGTGAGTATGTTACGTAATTATTTTACTATTGAAGTATTTTTATTTATTATATTACTTTTTTTTAAAGTAATTTTGTTATTTCCAAAGGTAAATATATAAAACGTAATTTACAAAAGAGATTACAATTTATGAATTATAAATTAATGATAAATAAAAGGACTGAATTTTCATATTAAGAATCAAAGCTATTTTAAACGAAATTAATTTTATTTTTTGATTTTATAATACATTTATTTACATAAAAAAAATATTTATTCGCAGCATTCGACGGATCCACTTTCAAAGCAAGTAATGCGATTGATGCTTGATGAAGACAAATTACCAGTATCTTTGCTGGAAGGGTTTATGCAAGTAAGATAAATTATTATTAAAAACAAATGAGATACTCCAACTTTTTACACATACACAATATAATTATTTTTAAAGGCCTGTAAAGATAGGAAATTAGCAATTTACACGTACAATGAAATACAAAAGGATATAATTGTGAAACTACCGTGTAACATCATTTCTATTGAAGCTGGAGCGGTTAATACTTTATCTATTATTTTATCTAAACACAATCCCTTCACCAATATTATCAATTTTCAGTAAGTGTTAAA
This sequence comes from Mischocyttarus mexicanus, assembly GCA_023678845.1. Taxonomy (NCBI): domain Eukaryota; kingdom Metazoa; phylum Arthropoda; class Insecta; order Hymenoptera; family Vespidae; genus Mischocyttarus; species Mischocyttarus mexicanus. Next base: position 12,106 of record JACGTP010000244.1, on the reverse strand, counting down.
CGAATAATGCCAATTTTCATTTCTAGTATGTCAAGAATACAAATTCATTTCAGCTTGCAAAAATTTATCAATAATGGAGTGTTGTATCGTTTAAAAGAGATAGCATTTGAAAAGAAATTTAACGAAGTAACAAAACATCATAATCCAGTACCTATAACCAGTGTAATATCGATCATTTTCTTCATACTGATTGGTATAGTCTTGAGTATTCTTATTTTAATTGTAGAAATGTGTTATTTCGCTCACAAAAGGAGAAAGAAATTAATACCAAATAGTATCTTGTTAATTAAATCTTCACAATTTTATGATAAAAAGAGACAAAGTATAAAAAATGTAACGAAGAATAATAACAATCAACAATGCGTGAGAATACATTATTAACGACAAGATTTATTTTTTATAATACCGATTGTAATTTTCTAATGGAATGTAAACTCGCGTAGAGGGGAATATCTGTCCTCTTTCATAATTTAGCACGACTATACATGCATATAGAATTCATTTCTCTCTCCTTTTTTTATTTTTCATTTTATTATACACTTGGACGTATGTACTTATTGATGAAAAGATTTGCTTTTATTTATTTATAAAGTTCACGTACACGTATATTTGAATTTGTTTCGCGTTTAGACGAAATATATATGACATGCATTTTCTTTTATATAGCTCATAAAAATTTTATTGTTAGGAAGGGAAAGAAAAAAAAATTTACAATCATCATTTTGTATTTATGAGTCACTACCAGGTGGTTAAATTAAATTGTTTTTTCTCGAGTTTTTCGATAAACATATTTTTCTATGCAGAGTAAGTCAATTTAATAGCACAGCGTGTCAAATTTCTCATGAAGATGACAATCGCAATAAATGATCACGCTTGTACACTATTAAATTATATATTTTGTACTACGAAATTGTGTTTTCAATTTACATTAAATTTTATTATATTAAATTGATAATAATTATAGGAAAAAAAAAATTATTAAATTATTCCTATTAAAATGCAAAGAACATTTTCATTTTGTATTTGTCGTGTTTAATTTTCGTATTTAAAAATTTCATGCTAGAAAATATCAACGTGTGTATGTAAATTCGTAAAAAAACAAACACGAACATACGCTTGATTAAAAGAAAAAAAATTAAAGTAAAGATTATTAATAGATCGATTATAAATTAATGGCAATACATATTAAATTATTTTCTTTAGAAGGATATTAAAAACACACACATACACACACACGTTGCGTGCAGCCAGATCTACACGATGATTGCATTATTCGAAATAACTATAATACTTTGAAGAGTTTATAAACTTTAGTCTCATTCGATCTTCTTTCCCCGTCGTGTAATAATTTTCATACTAATCTCTTCTCTTTCAACATAATAATTAATTACTATAATTTTCATTTACCGATAAACCTACGAAAAAAAAATGAAATTATATGTTCAATTAACAATATTTTTGATTATTTTTTTACTACCGAAGATAGTTAAATCGTACGAACTTCTTTCTACCGGTGACGAATACGTTCCTTTAATCATCGAAGTTTGCAAATATTACAGAACGAAATCCGTCATTTTTTTATATGCTCAGGCAATCAAAGGTAGGATAATATATTTCATTTATTTTTCATTCGTGCTGGTAATTATGACAGTGGATTACATAAAAAAATTATACAATAAGATTTATATTTTATGATTTATTTTATAATATATAAATCGTTCTAATATTAAATTAATCATATTATTCATATTTCTAATTTCTTGACTTAGGTCATTAGCACAGTTATCGGTACATTGATTTTTTATTGAATTCATTTGTTATTTCTTTTAAATTTAATTTGTTTTTATTTTTTTTATTTTTTTTTTAGAAATACAAATGACAACGATGGTTTTCAAATGGACGCGTGCACTTTCTCGCGAAGGTTTTACGACAACAAACTTTTACTTTTCCGATATGTACGAATCAACGTATTACATTAAACGAATCGTAAGACCAAATTACATCGCGATTATTTCTAATTACAGTGCGATTAATGAATTTTCTTTAGCAACTAGTAACTTTGACATGTCGTTTGGCGTTTGGTTAGTGATTTTTATTTACAACGGTTATGGTTTCGATTATTGTCACAATCCGCCTGGTAATATATTTCATCTGAAATATAACTCAGAAATGTTGGTACTTTGCGGTACGGAAAATATTTTAAGAGAATGGTACTCGATAAATAATAATCGTACGGAGATCATTGATGTCGCTAAGTGGAATATGAAGAAAGGAATCACCGATAAAATTTCTAATGCTCTTTACGAAAAAAAGAGAGATAATTTACAGGGTTTGACCATAAAAGCTGTTATTGTTAAGGTAAAGTTTTTTATTAAATATTTATTATTGTAAAGGAATTCCCAATTGATCTCATTGTCAGAGGAAGACCATATTGTACACTTGTCATCCAATTTACACGATTTTGATTTACACGTTATCTTGTGGAACCGATTTTTCATGTTTAAGTCGGGAGATTAGTGTTATTTGAGTTAAGTCTTATCACTGACTTTCTCATTTTCTGCGCTTGCTGTTCTATTGAATTTGAGAAAAAAATTAAAATTATTTCTCATTATTTTCTTTCTAACGTATCCTTGAACAATTGCACATATTTTGTATTTTTTAGGATAATCAATTCATAAGTGTTGATAAACATGGCCAGTTGGATGGTGTATTCGGTAAAATAGTAAAAGAACTTTCTTTCAATCTAAATTTTACTTTTGACATCGTATCGCAAGTAGCTGAGAATGGAATATGGGATCGAAAATTGAACATTTGCACTGAAGCAATCGATGAAATATGTAGTAAACGTGTTGAAGTCGCACTTGCAGATTTTACTATGTCCAGTACGAGATTGAGTGTCATTGATTTTACCATTCCTCTTGCGGTCTCCAAAAATTGTATTTACATACAAAAACCACGAAGATTCGTTATTAAATGGTCATCTTATTTTCTAGTATGATAATTCATAATAACATTTGTTTGACGTTTTAAACCTTGTTAATTTAATATTTAACATTTTTTTCAGACATTCACTTCTACACTTTGGATTGCAGTGTTTGGAATATTAATTGTTTCTACAATCTTATTGGTCTTTATAAAAAAACAAAATGGTTCCGATCGTTGCGTAGTACATTTATTGTCAGATAATTTTCTCGAGATTTGGGGGATAATTTGTCAACAAGGACTCGCCGGTTGTATTCAATATTTTTTTTAATTATACTTTTCTTCTTTCTTTTTTTTTTGGCTTGTCTTTTTTAATAACAAATATTTATTTGTTTCAGATTTTTCTGGCAGTTCATCGTTGAGAATAGCATACTTTTCTATATTTATTTTGGCTGTCATCTTATCAGCTGCTTATTCTGCAGCTTTGATTAGCTTTCTAACTTCTAATATACAAATATTACCTTTTCGTTCGTTAGAAACCTTCGTCGAAGACGGTACTTATCAATTTGCCGTTTATCGTAGTTCTTCCGATTACGATATGTTTACAGTAAGTATTCTACTTATTTTTTTCAATTAATATTTTATTCTATTATTTCATTTAATATAGGACTAAACAAAATGTGATGCTTTTATAAATGTTTACACCAACATTGCAACACATAAACTTACTCTTGTTTGATTAATTTCCGATTCATTTTTAAAACGATTTAATACAAGATGAACAATAACAGAAAGAAACAAATGTAATAACAATATTATTGTGCAATAGTAATCATGTTAAAACGTTATAGTAAAATATCAGCTGTTAACTATCATTGCATGAACAAATTATTCACATAAAATACAACTTTTATCTCATCCCGTATTCTATTCATTTTTTTCTTATAGAATATTCTTTTGATTTGCAGAACTCGAAAGATCCGATTGCACAGAAATTAAAAAAATTGATGATAGATGAAGAAAAATTGCCGTTAACAACGGAAGAAGCATTTAAAATAGTACGATGAAGGGTTAATTTTAGAAAAAAAAGAAAGAAAAATAATTGTCATTTATAAATTACTATCATTTATAAATATAATTTATTTATTAATTACTTATAGATATGTAAAAATAAAAAAATAGCAATGTACTCGTCATTCGCAAGAAAAGAGATCATAAATTCGAAAATACCATGCAGCGTTGTTGCCATTCCAATTGGACGTATGGAAAGTTTAGCTATTATTTTGTCCAAGTATAATCCATTCACCGAGGTTATTAATTATCAGTAGGTACTTAATAAAAAACATGCACAATATTTGTTTTCATTTATTCTACGCTAATGCACGATATTATTGCAGCTTGCAGAAATTTCTCAACAACGGAATGATGTATCGTTTGAAAGATACAACATTTAAAAAAAATCTTAATTTTATTACTAACCCACAACCAGTTCGCATAAACAGCGTTTTATTACTCATTTTATTCATCCTAATCGGTGTAGTTTTGAGTACTTTTATTCTAATCCTAGAAAAATGTATTTTTGCGTATAACAGAAAGAAATCATCGACGGCGGATCACATTCCGTCAATCAAATTGTCAGAATTTTACTTAAAAAGGAAAAATAGTATTAAATTCCCACGACACTATTCTGACAACAAATTTGCACGCATTCGATATTAACGAATACGCTAATGTTCAGTTTTTTCTTATTTAAATTATATTATTATGATTGTAATTTTTTAATCGAATCTAAACACGCTCACAGGTAGATCTAAGCTTTTGCATATTTTAGCACAACTTTAAATTGAAGAAGAATATATTTTTTTTTGTTATCATTCTACTATATTTTCAAACGTACGTACTTATGACATAGTTTTTTTTTCTTCATTCGTCGAACAAATGCCTACATATATTTGAATTCTTTCAAAGTGCAGAAATTTTTTATTCTTCTATGAAATATGTTATATCCATTATTTTATAGTCGGAATAAAAAAAAGAGGAAGAAAAAACAAAATTACATTTATTATTATTTATTTATAAATCGAGTCTCTTATCGTGGAGCTTTTTAATAAACATATTTTCCTATTTGAAACGAGTAAAAATTCGATCGCAGAAACGTGTCAAATTTCCCATGATAGTAATCACTATGTGTATCAACGTGTATGTAAATTTATGAGAATTCGCATCTTGCCGTCAGAAAGGTTAAACATTATTGACAAAGATTAGAAATAATCTTGATAAAATATCATTTATTATCGTTAGACTTTTTTCCACGTTTAATTTATGAACCTCCTTTTCACTCCAACCATTTGACCAGAGAAATTTCTTCCCGTTCATTCCCATACTTTGAAAATATATTACATTTACAACATCGTACAGTGTCTTTCGAACCAGGTCAAAGTTTATCATGTCAAGTTTGTTGGTTGTCTTGTTCACATATTTATTTTTCTTATCCTACGTCGTGTGTTTCTTTAACTCCGTGACATTTTCATCGGATAGATTTCTTGCGGAAAATTATGTTTCTAATATTATCGAGATATGTCACTTTTATAAAACATCTTCCGTATTTCTTTTATACACTGCTGCTTATATCGGGGGTACGTACAATTTAATTATTCGTTGATTTATATTTAATTGTCAAGAAAGTTAATTAAATTATAAATATAGAATAAAAAAAAATTAAATCAAATATATAAGGATACATGAATAGTTCGTGTAAATTTTTTAAGCTAATATATATATTTGTTAATAGCCACGATCTTTCTGAGTAAACTAATGCAACATTTAAAAGTATTATAATCAAAATATAAAAGTGTGACACAGTTGAATTACTTTTATTTTCAATATTTCAGGCAACTTAATATTTAAAAAATTTTAGATAGAAATAATAAAAGTGTTAGCATTCCATAATTTAATAAACTTTTTCAACACCAAATTTATGCAATCCAATATTTTATTCTTGCACAAAATTATTCCATGTTTTTCACAAAAATTATTGCGATATTTTCAGATTTAAAATTTAGTACGATGGTACAAACTTGGGCTCGTTTGTTTTCTCGAGAAAAAATTTCTTTCATCAACATACACCTCTCGAATATATCAAAAACGTCATGTTACGTATACAAAATTCGAAAACCATTGTTCGTTGTCATCTTGTTCGACGACCAATCAGTAACAGAATTTTCAAAAGTTTCTCGTATCTTCAACATGTCATTTCCTGCTTGGTACGTCATTTTCTTACCCGGAAACTATCGTCAAAATTATTGTCAAGAAAGATCGAAAAATTTGTTCAACATTCGATTCAACACTGAAATGTTAGTCACCTGTCCTCCAGACAATGTTATGCGAGAATGGTATTCCTTAAGAGACAACGAAACTGAGACTTTTGATCTGGCTATATTAAAACCTGATGGTGCATTTAAATTTTTAACCAACTTGACAATGTACCATAGAAGAAAAAACATGGATGGGTTGAAACTCAGAACTGTTATCGTTGAGGTAAGATAAAGAAAAAGCATATATGATTTTTATTTGTACTTTCGTGCAAAAAGGGTTGCAGTTTCAAAGGGGATTTTGACATTTAGTACGAGAACAATTTATTCTATTTAATGTTAATCTCTAGATACATGCAAAAATTTGATTTTCTATGTGTTTTTAACAATAATGATTCATAATTATTATGTGTATCTTTAATTCTTTTTTTTTTTATATTACATACAGAATTGTCCATACGTTGAGGTGGGAAAAAATGGTACCTTGCGTGGATTATTCGGAGATATAATAACCGAGCTCGGTCAAGCAGCAAATTTTACATTGAACATCGTAGAGTTTGTGAAAGAATATGGAAGATGGGACGAAAACAATCAAATTTGGACTGGTGCAGTTGGCGAAATAGTGGCTGGTCGAGCTGACATTGCAATTGGTGAATTTTCTTTAACAAATAGCAGGCTCGATGTCGTTGATTACATTTTACCCGTTTTAGTTAGTCATATGCATTTTTATATAAAGAACCCACTTTATGATAATGTCAAATGGAACGGTTATTTTAATGTTAGTATCATTAATATTTATTTGATTTAAATTCCTACAAAAATAATAAATTATATGCTTGATCATTTTCTTTTAAGGTATTCGATTCGAAAATTTGGATTTTTATTATAGTAATCATATCAACGGCACCATCGCTTGTCAGTGTCTTAAAAATGAATGATATTCAGGAACATGATATTTATCAGATAATTTCTATGGTTTTAGAAAATTATCTTCAATTTTGGGGTATCTTTTGTCAACAGGGTCTCGCTGGTTTGTACATATTTAATTATTAAGATATATTAAAATTTTTATAAAAATAAGTTGAATAAGAGCATAGTTGTACTATAATTATGGTGACCATAAATCAACTAAATTATATTTTTTTTTGTTAAAACAGCCGTTTTGTCTCCTATAATTTATTAATTAAAATAATTAGTACCATAAAAAGCGTTGACACGAATTGTATAAAGATTTATGATTATTTAAGAAACAAACCTGATTTATTAAAAATAATTCATACACTTGTAAAAAGTATCAAAATAAAATTCTTTTTTTTTAGGATTTTCTTATCGACTGTCTTTAAGATTAGCATACTTTTCAACCTTCATATCCGCATTTGTAGTTTTCGCTGCATATTCAGGAACATTGGTATCTTTTATAACAAATAGCATTCAAACTTTACCTTTCCGAACATTTGAAGAACTTGTCGAAGATGGGACTTATCAGCTTGCAGTTTATAAAGGTGCATCAGATTACGACATGTTTGCTGTAAGTATTACTTAACAAAATATAATCCTCGATAAGATTATTGTTCAAAGAGCTTTTATATTTTTATTTATAGTATGCCAATGATTCAACATCGAAAAAGATTATGAAAATCATGAGAAAGGAAGATGAGTTACCAACAACAGCTTTGGAAGCCATTCTAATGGTAAATATTTTTAAAAATTTTAAACCACATTTACCATAAAACGCATTACAAATTCTTTTATCTATGATGCAAAGTTTAAAAATTTTATTCTTCGTATAAAATAATACATAAAAAATAATAAATAGTTTAATATATTAAAAAAATATTTTATAAAATTAACGATCATTTCAAAAAGCGTTAGATTGTAATTGTGAAAAATGACTTTTCTCTTTTTTCAATTGGAAAAATGAAATTACTTAACAAACTACCTTGTTATGTTTATTATAAAATATGAAAATGATTGCAGGTTTGTAAAAGCAAACAAAGAGTTACATTTTTTACAAGCGTGGATATAAGATTGGCGTTACGAAACCATTCGTTATGCAACATGATTAGAATAAACAATGGGCAAATAAATACTTTGTCGATGATCCTGACTAAAAATAATCCATTCATCGATTTGATAAATTATCAGTAAGTAATCGGTATTATTTTAAAAGTAAAAATTATTCTACATATATAAAGATTTAATTAGTATATTATTCATTGACAGTATGATGGAGTTTTTGTTCAACGGTGTCATTGACCGTCTCGTAAAAAAAAGCAGGAAGAATACTAACTTTCATGGTTTAAAGTATAAAAGCGTTTCCTTGCGATCAGTGAATCCTATTTTTGATATTCTAACGCTTGGTTTTGTGATAAGCATTAGCATATTATTAATAGAATTATTGTTACACAAAATATTTTATTATAAAATAAGAAACGCACGTGTAACTGTTGTTCGATGAAAATGTGAACAAATCTAATCGATTGAAAATATTAATTATTTAAATAATATTGAATTAATTTTATCAATAAATGATGTTGAAATTATTAATATGAAATAAATATTTTCAGTATTGTTAGTTATAAATATAACTTATTACAAATTTCGATATTATATCTATTGGTAAAGGGCTTTAAAAAATAAATTCGTGAAGAAATGTTAGAGAAATAGAACAACAACATAAATAATAAATTGTAATAAACAACACTTTATTACTCATAATAATCAAGTCGAGTGTTTTCTTCGATTTATATTCGTAGTTATAATCAAGGTTGATATGTAATGCTTATGATTAAAGTTGATAGGAACATGGCAGAAATACATCGTTACTTCAGAATGATTTTTAATCTAAATATTTGCAATCTTTACAAATGAGAGAATCAAAAGTGACACGAAAGTACATACATCGTTAGAAAGTCGAAGATAAAATGTTCCATATACCGGGTGAATCAATAATTATTATCACCTATCAGTTAAACTATCCATTATTATCCATCTTTTTTCTTTTACAATGTAATAATCGTACAATCTAAAATTACAATTACTGTTTAAAATAAAAAATGTTTATTTAATAATAATTTTTAATACAAAATTGAACGTTAAACTTAAAGTTAGATTTAAAATACTTTAAACTTTATTTTTTATTACATAATATAAACTTTTTGTTATAAGTAGAATTTTTTGTCTATTGAAAACAACAATAATTATTGATTCATTCGGTATATAAAAATAAAAATTACAATATATCAAATTCAAAATTCTTTCGCATAGAAAGAGAGGGATTAGACAGAAATAAAAAAGTAAAAGAAAGAGAGAGAGAAAGAATATGAGAGAAAGATGAAGAATATGAGATATTATCTTTTATCTGTCATAATCATCTAACGTTCCATTACAACGCATGCGCATGCAATTTGTAAATTGTTCTGCATATCCTTTTATGATTGACGTAATAGGGATGGATGTGATTAAAAAAAAAAAAAAAACTAGAATATTTTACTTCAACATGCATTTATATTTTCGAATAATCATATGTTACATTTTGATTCCATCTTATACGATCAACTTACAATAATCATCAAGGACGTTTCTATTTATCTGATAAATAAAAGAATGAAACGACAATGGATGTGAAAAATGTTAAAAGATCTAATCGAATTATGTTTGAGTGCATCCGAGTCTGTTTGTAGGGCTATACTGCAGTGCAGGTAAAATTACTTATACTCGTTGTTGGAAACTTAGTCGTTCGTAGCTCGTCCTTGTTAGCGCCCTTATTTCTTGTTCAACACGTTTTTTTCAATTTGATCGATTAAACTTCTCAATCAAATTCAACCTACACCTTCGTTATCTTCTATTAAGTCGGAAAGATTCTTTTCTCTCGCACATGGTTAACTACCAATTAAATCATACCTGTCATTGTTCATTTTGATTGAAATTTATACGAAAATTTGTGTTGCAAATTGTGTTGCAAATTTGAATATAAAAGAAGAAAAATGTCAAAGTGGAAAAATATTCTCATCATGGTGCTTGTACTTGAATTTGTTAAAATAGGAATTACCTATGATATCAATACGAACTATATTTCCCTCATAATAAACGTCTGCAAATTTTACAAAACTTCGAGCGTGTTTTTCTTTTATCTTCATACTACATCAGAGGGTTCGTATTAAGTCTAACTATTTTAATCAAAATAATCACGAAATGAATATTCGTTAGCGATAATATCATTTTTGAAATGTTTCACCTATTTTATACGAATGACAAAAAATCTACAGATAAAAATGTAAGCTAAATATAGAAAATTATAATTTTCGTAAATACTTTAACATTTATTTTGAGGTGGACTATAAATTTGGTTTACTTATTCGGAAATAATAGTATAAGAAAATTGTAAATAAAAATTTGTTATTGATAAAAGTTGCTACGATCCACTCTTACAAAGATTTGAATTATTTGATTAACAATAATAATACAATGTTTGAATTTAATATAATTTCAATATGTATTTTTTTTTATTATTAACTTAATATATATTATTTATTATTTAATTACTAAATATCTTACATTATATATAATTATTTCTTTTAAGAATAAATTTTTAAAGGTACATTAATATTATTATAAAATAATAATATAATATTTTTCTTTCTTAGATTTAGAATTTAACCAATTAGTTCATCGTTGGATTCGTGAGTTATCCCGCGAAGGATTTATGACAATCGGGACAGAAATATCTAACATGCGAGAAATATCCTATTACGAGAATCGAATTGCACGACCTCTTTTTGTAGTATTCTTATCGGACAATGAATCGATTGTAACATTTTCCAAGAGTACTCAAAACTTCGATATGTCTTTAGCCTACTGGTACGTCATATTTTTACCAGGATACAATCAAAAGGATTATTGTCCTATACCAAAAGGTAATCCCTTCAATCTTCTCTTTAACACTGAGATGCTGGTCTCTTGTCCAAAAGACAAGATCATGCGGGAGTGGTATTCTCTGAGAACTAATCAAACTAAAGTATCTGAACTGGCTGAATGGGAATCTGATGGAACATTAACGCTTTTAACTGAACTTAGTTTATACGAAAGGAGAAACAGTTTGGAAGGTTTAGTCATACCAGCTGTAGTCGTATTGGTAAGCAAATATTTTAAACTTTCTCAATGCCAAATTTTCATTCCGGCAATTAAAAGGAAATATTGTTTTTTCTTTTCATTTGAGATTCTTATTAAGTAAATAAATTAGTTTGTAGTTAGAAAAATCCAATCAATATCGTATATTTATTTTTTGAACAATTTCTTGTATATACAAATAAATTTGTCGAAGTATTTAAAATAATTATTATATTAGTTATTTCTCTTTATATATATGCGTGTGTGTGTCAAAGGACTTTGAAAATGGTTATATATAAAAATTAAAATAATTTAAATTTATATAAATAATATTTCCAAATATTATTTAAAGTTTCAAATATTCTTGTAAAAATTTCAGAGCAACCCTTTCATCAATATGGACAAAAATGGTGAACTGACTGGTTCTTGTGGTAAAATATTATTCGAGCTTACCAGATTAGTGAATTTTTCTTTCGTTATTGTCAATGAGTCCTCGTCGAATGGTAGATGGAACGCTAAGTATAATACATGGACTGGTGCAGTCGGTGAAATGGTTGCCAATCGTGCACAATTTACAATATCTTTCGTGTCAATGAGTAAACCTAGATTAGAAGTTGTTGATTTTACTTTACCGTTCATTCTTTCATCTACTTCGTTGTATATCAAGGAACCTGATGTTTCTAATATAGAATGGTCCAATTATTTTCGAGTATGTAACAAATAATTTACTTTTTACAATTTAAAATTTATTTTTATTTAACATA
>JACGTP010000243.1:31706-54691 GCA_023678845.1 Mischocyttarus mexicanus | reverse complement strand
ATATCTTTGCTCATAAACGTAAGAAAAAGTCGATGCTCGATCGAATATCGCCGATCAATACGCCAAAATTTAATTTAAAAAAGAAGAGAAATAGAAAATAGACCGAGTTTTATTATCCGAATTGTAAATGGGCACGCGTTAGGTATTAAGAGCAATGCAAATTTTCTTATGTAATTGTTATTTTATTCTAAATTGTTATTGTTATTATTAATTATTATTTTAATTTTTTTTTAATATCATTTTTTATGTTAATCTTAAGCTTCCTCATCAAATAAAGTTATCTATACTAAGCGTTATCTATACTTTTATTAAGAAATACATAGAATATAATAACCGATGATTGTGTAAATAATTTTTTAGTTATTTATTTGTATAAAAATAATATTTACACGAAATATTATTCATTAATTAATGTAATCAAATTTCTATATGTGTTTAACATGTTCCAAATTACTTATATTAATTTTCTACTTTAAAATTTTCTTAGCAACGAAGAAAAAATTAGAAAATAATGTGTAATCTTTGAAAATGATTTCATCGATTAGAATAGCTGTTCAATTATTTTAATGAAAGTGCAACGTTACATTTAAAATGTTGTACTTTATTATTACTCATTATGAATAAGTGTAACCCATGTATATAGTAAATAAATTGAAAAGAAGTTCTATCTATTTATACACCGAAGACAAAAGAAAAGAGTGAAGATTAAAGTAATATTGATTAATTGATCGATTGTATAGAAATGTCAGAATTAGAAAAAAATATCTATCTCTAACTAGATATGTTGCGTATATTTTGATATTTAAGACGATAAAAATGTTCTTAGTGAAAAAGAATTTTTTACCGTAGTTTAGAAATTTAGTCTCGTTCGATCTTCTTCCGTTGTCGCATAATAATTTGTTCACGGACTATTTTTAATAACTTAGTGGATTAATTTATTGTTAACAAAAAGTTTAATCATACTATTGAGGCATGAAAAGCATTAAATTCGTAATGGGATTAAACATTTTCGTTATGTTTATTTTACTTATTTCGAAAAAAGTAAGACCATACGAAATTCTTTCTACCGATGACGAATACATTTCTTTTATTATCGACTTTTGCGAATTTTACGGAACGAAATCTACCATTTTTCTATACTCCGAGTCGTTCAAAGGTACGTTAATATTTTTCATTTAATTGTTTTTCGTTCTTTTGTATTTAATTTTTCTTTTACTTTTAGAAATGGAAATGACAACAATGATTTTTAAATGGACACGTACACTTTCTCACGAAGGTTTTACGACCATGAACTTGTACTTTTCAGAATTGCATAAATCATCGTATTACGTTAAACGAATAGTACGACCGTTTTACATAGTGCTGATTTCAAATGATAAAGCAGTTAATGAATTCTCATTAGCAACTAGTGCCTTTGATATGTCTAATCCCTTGTGGCTAGTGATATTTATTTACAATTCTCCTGGTTCAGATTATTGTCATAATCCACCTGGCAATTTATTTCATTTACAATTCAACACGCAAATGTTGGTACGTTGCAGTAAAGAAAATATTTTAAGAGAATGGTATTCGATCGGTCATAATCGAACTGAGATAAATGATTTGGCATTGTGGAAATTAGAAAAAGGAATTGCAACAATTGCATCGAGCACTATTTACGATAGAAGAGACAATTTACATGGTTTGGTCATGAGAGCTGTTATAGTTAAAGTAAAACATTTTTATTATAAATTATTTTTTTACTTTAAAAGATTTGCATGAAGCAGTTTCAATTTTTTCTTTTTTTTTATAGAAATCACCGTTGTTTTATTTGAAACAGGATGGTAAATTCGATGGGGTATTTGGTAGAGTATTGAGTGAACTTTGCGCAACTCTTAATTTTAGTATCGACGTTGTTTCCAAGGTTGACGAGTATGGAAGATTGGATCCAAAAGAAAATTCTTGGTCCGGTGCAATCGGAGAAATATATTCCAGACGTGCTGACATTTCTCCTTCGGGTTTTTTTATGTCAGGTGTCAAATTAAATGTCGTTGATTTTACGCTTCCCATTATAATCAGCACTGACATTTTATACCTTAAGGATCCACATATGTTAGGGATTAAATGGTCTTCTTATTTTTTTGTACGATTAATAACATTCAAAATTATATTCTTTTATATATATATATTTGGCAATAATAATTAATGAAAAAATTGTAGGTTTTTAGTTATTCCATCTCGTTCGCAGTGTTAGGAATATTAATTATTGCATCAATCGTCTTAATTATTTTCAAAATAAGAAATGGAACCGATCGTAATATTGGACATTTATTATCCGATAATTTTTTGGAGATTTGGAGTATTTTTTGTCAACAAGGAGTTACTGGTTCGATTAAATATTTCTTATTTGTATTTTTTTGTTTTGTAAAAATTATATTTATTAAATGTATTCATTTGGTTTTAGATTTTCTAGATAAATCTTCGTTAAGAATAATGTACTTTTCATTATGTCTTTTTTCTGTCGTATTATCTGCAGCTTACGCTGCGGCTTTGATAAGTTCATTAACATCTGTTATCCACTTATTACCCTTTTATTCATTAGAAAGCTTCGTTGAAGATGGTACTTATCAATTAGCCGTTTTTCGTGATTCGGCTGAACATGAAATTTTAATAGTAAGTATAATTTTTTATAAAATGGACCCTTTAACGAAAAATATGTTATTTCATTTTTTCAATTTAGTTTTACATGTAGAATCACTATCATAAAAATATGCTCTGTATGCTAATGGAAGAAATATGGTTTTTTTTTACAGAATTCGAATAAACCTCTTTCAAGAAAATTAATGAAGCTTATGGTAGATGAGGACCAATTACCAGTTACTCTTTTAGAAGGAGTTGAAAAAGTGCGATGACTTTTTATTCAAAAATTACTTCATAAAAATAATATTTTTTAATAAATTACAGATTTGTAAGGATCATAAGCTTGCAATCTATGCATCCAATGATATACTGAAAATGGGAAATCTTCGAACTCCGTGTAAAATTGCTTCGATTAAAATTAGAAATGTGAACAGTATAGGAATAATTTTATCAAAGAACAGTCCATTCACCTCTGTTATCAATTTCCAGTAAGTGCACAATTACAAATATCTATTATCACGTATCATCTATTAAAACAAAAGTACATTCTACAATAGTTTGTTGAAATTGGTCAACAATGGGATTATGAATCGTTTAAAAGAGGCACAATTTAAAAGAAAATTTACTCAAAAGTTGAATTATAAACCAGTTCACATAACCAGCGTAATATGCTTAATTTTTCTGATGTTAATTGCTATCCTTGTAAGTATTTGTATTTGTATCATAGAGAATTATATTTTTACTTTCAAACAAAGATGATATTGATGGTAAAAAAACATCAATTAAATTATTCAAATATTTTATAAGAAGGAAATAACTATTACAAGTATTAAAAACGATTATGTAAATTGTAAAATTTTACAAATAAGGTATTATAAATAACATTAATGTTCATCATTAACGAATTTTTATTTATTTATTCTAATGTCGAATTAATCTGAATTGAATTGTTGCGTTTAAAAATAAAATTTACATAACACATTATTAATCTCATTAATGCATACAAATTTGTAGGCTTTCTTTTTAAACATATTTTTCATCGATCATTACAATATCTTATGCTAAACAGTCCTTTGCATTAAAAAAAAATTAGAAAGCAACGTTAGATAATCGCAAATTATTTCCATCAAGTATTTTTCTCGTTTATATCGATTAAAACGACTACTCAATTACTTTAATGGAAGTGCAACGTTATTTTTATGACGTTCCATTTAATTATTATATAGAATAAAAAAGAGAAACGTATGTACGTATAGATTTATAGATAAAAACGTATTTGTATATATATATACTCCCTCGAAAGATAAAACAAAACAAAAAAATAATTAAAATAATGTTTATTTATTGGTTAATGATACGTTGTTGCTAAAATATTTAAAAAATTATTTTCTCCGCAGTTATATGAACATACAAGTTGCGCGTAATTCTGATCTAAATGACGATAATGGTGACAATAATTATCCGTAGTGTTTAGAAATTTAGTTTCGTTCTATCTTCATTCGTTGTCGGCATAAAAATTTCTTACGAACATTTTTACAACGTTGTTGTTTTATTAATAAAAACGAAAAATATTTATAGTGAAAACATTGGAAAAATATATTTCGTACAATATGCGATTAAAGATAATCGTTTTATTTATTTTTCTTTTTCTAAAATTTGCAAGATCGTACGAACTTATTTCTGTCAGCGTGAAACATGTTCCCTTCATCATCGATATTTGCAAAACATATGGAATTAAATCTATCATTTTTTTATCCGCCAAGTCAATAAAAGGTACGATAATAATTTTCATATTTCGTCATTTCTTTTGAATTTTCTTTTCTTTTTCTTTAGAAATAGAAACAGCAACGATGGTTTCCAAATGGACGCGTGTACTTTCTCGCGAAGGTTTTGCCACCACAAATTTTTACTTTTCACAAATGCACAAATCATCCTATTACGTAGGACGAATTTTACGACCGCTTTATATCGCAATAATTCCTAATTACGAAGCGATTAATGAGTTCTCATTAGCAACTAGTACATTTGACATGTCCTTTGCTGTTTGGCTAGTGATTTTCATTTACAAAGGATACGGCTCTAATTATTGTCTCAGTCCTCCTGGTAATATATTTCACTTGAGATTCAACTCGGAAATGTTGGTTCTTTGCGGTAAAGAAAAAATTTTACGCGAATGGTATTCACTCGATACGAAGCGAATCGATATCAATTATTTAGGAACGTTAAATTCAAATGAAAGAATCGTTCAAATGGTTCCACAATCTCTTTACGAGAGAAGAATTAATTTACAGGGTCTGGTAATGAATGCAGTAATTGTTAGGGTAAATATAAACATTTTTTTTTATCAATAAATATTTTTCATTTGTTTTTAACACCAAATATTAATAATACTTATTTCATTTTATAGGATTCAACATTCTTACACGTCGTTGGTGACGAATTGGATGGTATTTTTGGCAGAATATTTACAGAGCTTTGTGCAACTTTAAACTTTACTTTAAAGGTTGTCTCGAAAGTAGATGATTATGGAGTATACGATGCAGAAAAAGATACTTGGTCAGGTGCAATTGGAGAAATACGTTCCGGACGTGCTGATATTTCTATTTCGGATTTTTCTATGACCAGTACTAGATTGAACGTCGTTGATTTTTCCTTTCCTCTTTTTATCTCGAGAAATTGTCTCTACTTTCAAGAACCACACATATTCGCTGTTAAATGGTCAACATATGTTCTAGTAAGGAGAATAGCAATATCGTCTCATATTTGTTGTTCATCTTTTAAAAACATCGAATGAAACGGTTTTTCTTTAATAGGCCTTCTCACATTCCGTTTGGATTGCTATTTTTTTAATATTAATACTATCATCAATTTTATCAATATTTTTAAAAATCAAAATTGGAACTGATCATAATCTGATATATTTAGGATCCGAAAGTTTTCTCGAGGTTTGGGGTATCTTTTGTGAACAGGGTCTCAAAGGTTTTATTTTATTTTTCTCACCTTCTATCTGCTTTATTTCATCTCGTAACGATATTTATCAAAGTATATTTTTAATCCAGATTTTCCTAAAAGGACTTCTTTAAAAGTAGCTTACTTTTTTATGTTTCTTCTTGGTACTGTATTATCGGCAGCTTATTCTGCGTCTTTGACAAGCATTTTAACATCTGCCATCAACTTGTTACCTTTCTCTTCATTAGAAACTTTCATTGAAGACGGCACGTATAAATTAGCCGTTTTTCGTGGTACGGCTGATTATGATACATTTGTAGTAAGTATTATATTATGGTAGTACCTATCTACATTGTGCTAAAAAATAATTATAAGTATATGAACCATATAAAAATTAATTTTCAGAATTCGGACAAACCTCTTATAAAGAAATTAATGAAGATGATGATTGAGAAAGACAAATTGCCAGTTACTTTGCTGGACGCATTTAATTTAGTACGATTAAGTACTTTTTGTATCTTTTTGTTATTCGATATGTACGATTATTATTATTACTGTTAATTAATTACAGATTTGTAAGAACCATAAACAGACGGTTCTCATTTACGATAAAATAAAAGATGACCTTACTTTTGATTTGCCATGCGATGTGGTTTCTGTAAGCGTAGGAGGCATAGAAAGTTTATCCATTATTTTATCTAAAAACAATGCATTCACCGATATCATCAATTTTCAGTAAGTATTTAATTATATTAGTTAACTCTCATTGTGATAATACTTTATTGCACACTCTCAATTCAGTTTACAGAAATTTATCAACAATGGAATGTTGAATCGTTTTAAAGATACGACGTATAAAAAGAAATTTCAACAGCCTGTACAGCAGTATATTCCAGTTTCCATAAATTGCGTAATTTCATTATTTTTCTTCATCCTGATCGGTGTCGTTCTTAGTATTTGCATTCTTTTCATAGAAAAGTATATTCATGCTCGTAAAATGAAAAAGGAATTGGTGGTTAATCTTGCCCAATAGATTAAATAATCTGAACTTTATGATAAAAGGAAGGAAAGTTTAAAAAATATAACAAACAATTTTGCAAATATGAACGAATAAATTATTAATCCTTTCGTTATGGCATGCTATGAGAAAAGTATCGTTCCAAATTATTTCAATTTACAAATTACAGTCCAACTTAGAAAAACAAAAATTAAAATAAAAGCTTTTTTATCGAGATATAAAACTTGTTTATCCACCCATCCTCGTGTTTTTTGTATCTGTAAAAAAATAATTTTTAATATCATGAAAAGGTTTTAATTAATTTAAAATAAATATTTATGAAATAATTTTATTTTCTCTTAGAAGAAATAATACAAATATTGCGTTTAATGATAGCAAATAATTTTGTCAAAGTAATAGCCTTGTTTGTATCGATTGGAGCTTCTATGAAATTATTTTAATGGAAGTGCAACGTTTTTTTTATCGCGTTGCATTTAACTATTATACAGAATTAAAAAGATAAACATGTGTACGTGTAGATTTGTAGATAAAATCGAATATGCAAATAAATTTCAAGGATGAGACAAATAAAAAATGGTTATAATAATGTTTATTTAATTGGTCGACTATAAACAAATGCAAAAATATAAATTTATTTTCTTTGCAGAGTCGCGCATTGTACCGATCTGTACTTCGATAACGATATTACAAGTGGTAATAATTATTTGTAGTGTTTGAAAAATTTAGTCTCGTGCTATCTTCATTCGTTGCAGCATAAAAACTTTCTTACAAAGATCTTTACACAACGTGGACTAATTAATAATTTAAACAGAAAACACGAAAAACATGGTGTAAAATATGCGATTAAAAATATTCTTTATATTTATTTTTTTTGTTCTAAAAATAGCAAAACCATATGAATTTCTTTTTATCAGCGTAGACTATGTTCCTTTGATTGCTAATATTGGCAAATTATACGGGTTAAAATCCGTAATTTTTGTATACAATGAACCAACAGAAGGTGCGGTAATATTTCTTATATTTCGTTATCATTTCAACTGAATTTGCTTTTCTTCCTCTTTAGAAATAGAAACGACAAAGATGATTTTCAAATGGACGCGTGAACTTTCTCGCAAAGGTTTTGCTGCCGCAAACTTTTACTTTACAGAATTACACGAATCAACGTATTACGAAGGACGAATCTTAAGACCGCTTTACGTCGTTCTGATTTCTAATTACGAAGCGATTGATGAATTCTCATTAGCAACTAGTACATTTGAAATGTCTATTGCTGTTTGGCTAGTGATTTTCATATATAAAGGATATGGTTCAGATTATTGTCTCAGTCCTCCTGGTAATATTTTTCACGTGAAATTCAACACAGAAATGTTGGTTCTTTGCGGTACAGAAAATATTATACGCGAATGGTATTCACTTGACGGGAATCAAACCGAAATAAATGATTTAGCTACATGGAATTTAAATGAAAAAACAGTTCAAATAGATCCAAAATCTATTTACGAAAGAAGAAAAAATTTACAGGGTTTGGTTATGAACGCTGTTGTTGTTAAGGTCAAATATATTTCATTTCATAAAGTCCATTTATTTTAACCTTCCATAAATTTTATAGGATTATTGATTTTTTTTTCAGGATTCCCCTTTCTTAAAAATTCAAGATGGCAAATTTGATGGTGTTTTTGGAAGAGTACTTACAGAACTTTGCACGACACTAAACTTTAGTTTTTACGTTGTCTCGGAAGTAGAAGAGTACGGAAGTTGGAATCAGTATGAAAATACTTGGTCCGGTGCAATTGGAGAAATATATTACGGACGTGCTGATATTTCTATTTCAGATTTTGCTATGACCAGTTCAAGATTGAACGTTGTTGACTTTTCCTTTCCTTTTTTTTTAACTAGAAACTGTTTTTTTTTTCGCGACCCACACATATTCGCTATTAAATGGTCAACTTATTTTTCAGTAAGTAAACTAACAATAACATTTCGTATTTATTAATCTTTCATTAATAATTGTAAATAAAATTGTTTTTTCTTATTATAGACTTTTACGTATACTGTTTGGATCATTATATTTTTATTATTAATAGCATCATCGATTTTACTAATTTTTCTGAAAATTAAAATTGGAACTAATCATAATCTTACGCATTTGGGATCCGATAGTTTCCTCGAAGTTTGGGGTATTTTTTGTCAACAATGTCTTAAAGGTTTCAATTATAAGTTTTCTTACTTTCTATTTGATTTTTTATGTATAAACAATATTTATAAAGTTTTAATTCTTTGCAATAATATTTATTGTAATATTCATTGACTTCAGATTTTCCTCGAAGAACCTCATTAAAAGTGGCTTACTTTTCTATATTTCTGCTCGGTACTGTATTGTCGGCTGCTTATTCAGCGTGTTTGATAAGCTTTTTAGCTTCTACCACCAACACGTTACCTTTCACTTCATTAGAGACCTTTGTTGAAGACGGGACTTATCAATATTTCGTTTATCGTGGTTCGCCCGATTATGGAATATCTGTGGTAAATATTAAAACTATTAACCTCTTTGTACTATAAATATATGTATAAGTATATATCATACTAAATTTATTTGTAGAATTCAGACAAATCGCTTGAAAATAAATTAATGAAATTGATGTGGAAAAAAGACAAAATGCCAACTTCATTACTGGACACAGTTAAATTGGTGCGTTTAACTATTAAATCCATTTGTTTCTAACAATCTACATAAAAGTGGTCAATGCTAAGATCTTGTATAAATGAACGACCTATATAGTTATTTATATAAAATAATTTCTATTATTATATTTGTTTTATTAGTTTTATTGTTAATGCTGGTTAATTAATTACAGATTTGTGAAAATCCGAAATTAGCTGTCTATATTTACGAAAAAGTAAAAGAGGAAATAACTTTTAATTTGCCGTGCGATGTGATTTCAGTTGACGTGAAAGGCTTAATAAATCTATCTATTGTTTTATCCAAACACAATGCATTTACCGGAATCATCAATTTTAAGTAATAACTAAATTTAATTTACTGTATTTTATAATTAATCGTTATGTAATACACAAACTTATTACAGCTTGCAGAAATTTTTTAATAATGGAATAGTTAATCGTGTGAAAGATATGACATATAAAAAAAAGTTAAACCAACCGATGCAAAAACATATTCCAGTTTCCATAGTCTGCGTAATTTCATTAATTCTCTTCATTCTGATCGGCGTTGCTCTTAGTACTTGCATTCTTTTTATAGAAAAATATGTTCATGCTCGTAAAATGAAGAAGCAATTGGTATCGATCCGTCGATTAAATCATTTGAATTTTATGCTAAATAAAAAGACAAGATTTAAAAATATTAATAACAATTTGGCAAATATTACCGGGTAAATTATTAACCCTTTCGTTACGGCATACATTATATATACATTTGATTGTACATACGTATCGTTGAATGGTATAAGCCTGTTTTATGGGTATAAGATTTCTCAAATATCTTATGGTAATGACAACAATTTAATTATTAATTTCGTCATGCTTTTATGTGAATAATGAGTGAATAGTTAATTTAATAATACTCAAGAATATGCACTTTTATTGCTAGTAAAAATGAACCAGATAAAGTGTGTTATTTCTAGTAATAGTAATCACAAATTATCATTACGCATGTATACTTTCTTATTTATAAACGTATAACATATTGAAAAACTTTTAGTAAATTTTTAACCTACTTCTTTATTTTCTATTTCATTTGCTAGAAAATATCTTGTAGTATAGTAAGAATATTTCCAAAATAATGTTCTGTATGAAAAATTTCTTTATTTTCTTAGACCGAATAATTAAAATATTACATTTAATTTTAAAACAACTCTGATATTATTGAAATAGAAGTAGGATATTACTGTTAAGATGGTGTATTTTTCAATAAATTACGAAATAATCTAAAAGTGCAATTTATTCATGTGAATACATTAATCAAATCGCACATATCATATAGAAAGAAAAAAATAACTATAAGGGAAGAGAAAATAAAATAATAACATTGATTAAAACGATCGATAGTAGTTAAACGTTAGAAAAATTGTTTTCTTTGTACAACTGTGCACTGTTGCGTTTATCTCTACAATGATTGCGATATTTAAAGTGAAAAAAATTTAGTCTCGTGGGATCTTGTCTCATAGTAGAGTGAAAGTTGTTCAATTTATTTATGTAAAATACAGTTGTTTGTTTGTAGCTTTCAAGGAAAGAACAGTATTCTTGAAAAATACTTTAAAAGAAATGACAATATCAATGTTATTAAAAATATTCGTTTTTCTTTTTCCACTATCAAAAATCGCCGGTTCGTACGAACAACTTTCGATAGACGATGAACACGTTCCTATGATCATCGATATTTGTAAATTGTACACTGCAAATTCCGTCATTTTTTTATACGGTGAATCGATAAAAGGTACGTAAGCTTATTTAACATTTTATTAACTTATTATTTAAAATAGAGCTTAACAAACTTTTCCATTTAACAATCGTGCGATGAACGTGCAGTGCAAATTTAAACATTTGATGATTAAACTGAACGACAGAATATTTATAAGACAAATTTTTTTCGATTCATAGGAATATAATTTTACCATGTTATAAACCTATGCTATGATATTTCAAAGACCCCATATAAAGTCGCACACCACACTTTCAAAAGCTCTGGTTTAGGGAAATACACGATTATGCATCATCATTAATCTTTTATTTTAATTTTTTCTAAATGACCTATTTTATTTAATAGAAATGGAAATTACAACAGCGATGTTTAAATGGACACGTGCACTTTCTCGAGAAGGTTTTATGACAACAAATTTCTACTTTTCCGAACTGCACAAATCGTCTTATTACGTAAAAAGAATTGTACGGCCGCTTTACGTAGCAATGATTTCCAATTACAATGCCATTGATGAATTTTCATTAGCAACAAGTAATTTCGACATGTCTTTTGCTGCGTGGCTAGTGATTTTTATTTACAATGGACATGATCCGGATTATTGTCATGATCCACCGTTTAATATATTTCATTTGAGATTCGACTCGAAAATGATCGTTCGTTGCAATAGGGAAAATATTTTACGTGAATGGTACTCGATCGATAAAAATCTAACGGAAATCGATGACATTGCATCGTGGAACTTAGAAAATGGAATTACAATGACTGTTCCTAGTCATTTGTACGATAGAAGAAATAATTTAAAGGGTACGATTATGAGGGTTGTTACGATTAAGGTAAATAAATTTTGTGGAAGATGTTTTACTTTATTTGCAAACAATTTAAAAAAATTTACTTTTACCGTTTTTAATGAACAATTAAATATAATAGTTTTTATTATCAGATTTTACATGGTTTTGTTAATTTTTTTATTCAGAACTCACCATTTATAAAAGTACAGAAGAATGGTAGATTAGGTGGAATAATTGGCAGAATATTTGAAGAAATTTGCATTATTTTAAATATCAGTATCAGCGTTGTCTCCGAAGTAGAACACTATGGAAAATGGAATCGACAAAAAAATACTTGGTCTGGAGCAGTCGAAGAAATATATTCCGGACGTGCCGACTTTTCGCCTTCTTGTTTTTCTATGTCCAATTCGAGATTAAATGTCGTTGACTTCACGCTTCCATTTTTTGTCTCGAAAAATTCTCTTTTTATTCAAGAACCACATAAATTCTCTTTTAAATGGTCATCTTTTTTTTTGGTATGAAAAATTTTTCTCAATTGCATTTCTGTTTTCTTATCCTCAATTTATTACCAATCAATTCAAGAGTACAATTTTTTTTGTAGACTTTTTCGTTTTCTATCTGGATTTCTATATTCGGAGTAATAATCGTTACATCTATCTTGCTAATTTTTCTTAAAAAAAATATTGGAGATGTTCAGAAAATTGGATGTTTATTGTCAGGTAATTTTCTGGAAATCTGGGGGATATTTTGTCAGCAAGGACTCTCAGGTTTGATATTTAATATATTTCCTTTTTGTATTTGTCTATTTTATATAAAAAGTAATTTCTTTTTCAGATTTTCCTGAAAACATTTCATTAAGAATAGTATACATCACAATATTTCTTTCAGCAGTCGTTTTATCGGCTGCTTATTCAGCAGCTTTGATTAGTTTTTTAACAACAACGAACGTTATTTTACCATTTCGTTCATTAGAAGAGTTTGTTGAAGACGGCTCTTATCAACTTTACGTATTTCGCGGTTCAAATAGTTATGATATGTTTTCGGTAAGTATAATACTGATTATCTATTAATTTTTTCTGGAAAAACCATCTTCATTTAAAATACATTGGACACTGAATTTAAATAAACTGTTATTTATTTACTGTAGAAAACACAAAATAACTTTTGTACCAAATAGTATTAAACTAATAATGACCCGCAGAGTATACTTGGATAAATAAAATTACCATAATGTAGACTCAATTTGATTTACAGAATTCGAAAGAACCGCTTGTTCAGAAAATAAAAAAGTTAATAGTAAAAGAAGATAAATTATTTATAAATGCAGTCGTTGGATTTAATACAGTAAGATATAATATTATATTTATATTAAAAGAAATAATAAATTTTCACTTGCGTTATTTTTTGTGTAACTATTTGTTATAAAAATACAGCTTTGTAAAAATCAGAAAATAGCATTTTACACATCAGAATCAATAAAGGAACATTCTACTCCTTTGATATCATGTGAAATTGTTTCTATCCAAGTTGGACAAATAGACAGTGCTGGTATGATCTTGTCTAAAAACAATCCATACACCGACGTCATTAATTTTCAGTAAGTTTTTTAATTATTAATGTTAACATCTTAATTTAGACCCACGTTGAAGCACACGCTCATTATAGATTACATTCTAGATTACTGAAATTTATGGTTACTGGAGTAATGTATCGCTTAAAAGAAAAATCATTTCAGATGGAAAATATTGATGAGATTGAGAATAAACCTGTTCCTATAAGCGGTGTAATATCACTCATTTTTTTCATATTAATTGGAGCCATATTCAGTATTTGTATATTAATCATCGAAGTGTGTGTTTATGCTCGTAAAAAGAAGAAAAAATTAGTATCGCAAATTGTTCCGTTTATTTATTCGCAACAACTTGATCTAAAAACTGATTAAAAGTAGAAAAAATGTTGCAGAAAATTTGGAAAACTATAAGATCTACAGAATTATAATAATTACAATATTATGCTCTTTCCATTTATTTTTATATTATTATTGTAATATTTTATCTCAATTGTAACACACATAAGGACACTTCATCTTTCGCATTGTATAATATTTCTACAGAATTTATCTTCACTTAAAGCTGTCGTTTATGTAGAAATAGATATTAGATTGAAAAGTATAATATTCAAGTATCAATTTGTAAAGTATATGTTCGGTTTCATCGATTGTAACCACTATAACATTATGTTAATGGATTACGACGTTTATTTAAGACGATGCATACAACAATTATTTATTAACAAATGTGGAAGAATAATTTTTCTATATGGATATGTTAATACAGGTCACTATGTATAAATATACTCGTACTCATCAAGCAAACCGAATAATACATTAAAAGATATGAAAAGAAAATAAATAATTTTTACGAAACGATCTAGGTAGAGTATCAAAGTAGGAAAAATAATTTTCTTTGTACGTATAAACATACACATACACACTCACACATGCATAGAAAAGTTATGTGTACTCAGTTCTGCACAACGCTTGCGGTACTCAATGTGCAAATAACTTTCTTAAGAATTTAAAAATTTTGTTACGTAGAATATTCTTTAATTGTCATATTAATATTATACAGTTTAATACAATTCAAACGTAGTTGTTCGTTCGAAGTATTTAAGTAAGACATTATTCTTGAAAAATATTTGAAGAAAAACGGCAATAATAATGCTACTTAAAATACTTATTTTTCTTTTCCTACTATTGAAATTCGGAAAATCGTACGAACAACTTTCGATAAGTGACGAACACGTTCCTTTGATCATCGACATTTGTAAATTATATCGTACAAATTCTGTTATTTTTTTATACGGAGAATCGATAAAAGGTACGTAAATATATTCTACATTTTTACCAATTATTATTTAAAACAGAGCTTAACAAACTTTTCCATTTAACAATCGTGCGATGAACGTGCAGTGCGAATTTAAACGTATAATAATTAGGAATTAAAGAAAATCAATAAAAAGCAATATCTGTCATTCAGCGAAAATAATTTTACCATGAATTGAGAGAGACGCACTCCACTTATTACTTCTTATTTTAACTTTTACTAAATAATCGTTTTTTATTTAATAGAAATAGAAATTACAACAGTGATGTTCAAATGGACACGTGCACTTTCTCGAGAAGGTTTTATGACAACAAATTTCTATTTTTCTGCATTGCATAAGTCGTCTTATTACGAAAAAAAAAATTGTTCTGCCGCTTTACGTTGCAATGATTACTGACCACAACGCCATTGATGAGTTTTCATCAGCAACAAGTAAATTCGACATGTCTTTTGCTGTTTGGCTAGTGGTTTTTATTTACACTGGACATGATCCGGATTATTGTCACAATCCACCGTTTAATATATTTCATCTGAGGTTTGATTCGGAAATGTTGGTTATTTGCGGGAAGGAAAATCTTATAAGCGAATGGTATTCACTCGATGGGAATCAAACCGAAATAAATGATTTAGCTAGGTGGAATTCAAATGACAAAACTGTTCTAATTAATTCAAAATCTCTTTACGAAAGAAGAAACAATTTACAGGGTTTGGTCATGAACGCTGTTGTTGTTAAGGTCAAATATATTTTACTTCCCAAATTCTACTTATTCGATTCATCCATAAATTTCAAAGGATTATTGGTTTTCTTTTCAGGATTCCCCATTTTTAAAAATAGATGATGTCCAATTAGATGGTATTTTCGGAAGAGTACTTACAGAACTTTGCGCGACGCTAAACTTCAGTTTTAATGTCGTCTCAGAAGTAGAAGAATACGGCGTTTGGAATCAACGTAAAAATACTTGGTCTGGTGCAATTGGAGAAATATATTACGGACGTGCTGATATTTCTTTTTCGGATTTTGCTATGTCCTGTTCAAGAATGAACGTTGTTGATTTCTCCTTTCCCCTTTTTGTGACTAGAAACTCTCTTTTTTTTCGCGACCCACACATATTCACTATTAAATGGTCAACTTATTTTTCAGTAAGTAAACTAACAATAACATTTCGTATTTGTTAATCTTTCATTAATAATTGTAAATGAAATTCTTTTTTCTTTTTATAGACTTTTACGTATACTGTTTGGATCATTATATTTTTAGTATTAATGGCAGCATCGATTTTACTAATTTTTTTGAAAATTAAAATTGGATCCAATCATAATCTGATGCATTTGGGATCTGATAGTTTCCTAGAAGTTTGGGGTATTGTTTGTCAACAGAGTCTTAAAGGTTTCATTTGAATTTTTCTTACTTTTTATCTGACTTATTACGTATTAACAATATTTATAAAATTTTAATTCCTATTAAAAATATTTATAGTAATATTCGTTGACTTCAGATTTTCCTCAAAGAACTTCATTAAAAGTGGCATACTTTTCTATATTTCTGCTCGGTACTGTGTTATCGGCAGCTTATTCAGCGTCTTTGATAAGCTTTTTAACTTCTGCCGTCCACAAGTTACCTTTTACTTCGTTAGATGCTTTCATTGAAGACGGCACGTATAAATTAGTTGTTCGTCGTGGTTCGGGTGAATATGATGCAATTGTAGTAAGTATGATATTGCGTAGTAGCAACCTAAGTTTCCCTAAAAAATAGCTACAAATATATACCATACAAATTTATTAACAGAATTCTGACAAACCGCTCATAAATAAATTGTCGAAGTTGATGATGGAAGAGGACAAATTGCCACTAAGCTTCTTGGACACAATTAATTTAGTACGATGAAGTATTTAATATTTAGTAGAATACAAGTGTTAATGCTTGTTTTTAGGAAGGGGTTTATAAAGAAAACCTAAAGAAACTTTTATTATGATATTTATTAATTTCATTGTTATTACTATTTTTTAATTACAGTTATGTAAAAATCCGAAATTGGCGGCCTACATTTCCATCGAAGGAGAATATGAAATAAATTCTAGTGTTTTATGTGAAGTGGTTTCTGTAAACATTGGAGGCATAGAAAATATATCAATTATTTTATCTAAACACAATGCATTCACCAGCGTCATCAATTTTCAGTAAGTATTAAATTATATTTGTTTATTCTCATTTTGATGATACTTTATGGCACACTCTTAATTTAGTTTGCAGAAATTTATCAACAATGGAATGTTGAATCGTTTTAAAGATTCGGCGTTTAAACGGAAATTCCAGCAAACGATACAGAAGCATATTCCAGTTTCCATAAACTGCGTAATTTCATTATTTTTCTTCATCCTAATCGGCGTTGTTTTTAGTATTTGCATTCTTTTCATAGAAAAATATGTTTTTTTTCGTATAATAAAGAAGAAGTCGATGATAAATCTCATCCCATCGATTTAATTGTTTGAATTTAATGCAATAAAAAGACACGATTTAAAAATATTAATAACAATTTGACAAATATTACCGGGTAAATTATTAATCTTTTCGTAAGCCTCGTTTCTATGGTTTAAAACAGGAAATGATATTATTTAAATATATGTAGGGCATTTCTTGTAAATAGATGTATTTCACAATTACCATATTTACAAAATTATATTAAAATATAATTTGTATATGTGGATACATAAATACGGATATGAATACATTAATAAATTCGCCCACATCATAGGGGAAAAAAAATAATAAGGGAAAAGGAAAAAAAAATTACGTTGTTTAAAATGAATTATTAAAATCGATAATAGTTAAATGTTAAGAAAAATTGTTTCATTCAACATATGTGCATACAAAATATAAATGTTTTGTTTGTGAGATCTCCACAAGTATATATGTTCGGTTTTATCGATTGTAATAGCAAATAAATTATACTAATGGTTTACGACTTTTTATTTAAAACGATGTATTTTATAATCACTTACTAATAAAAAAGGATAATTTGTGTATACGGATATAGGAGAGGTCACTTTGTATAAATTTACTTGCACTCATGAAGCTAAACGTATAATGCATTAAGATAAATGAAAAGAAAACAAATATTTTTAAAAAAACGATGTACGACGTATCAACGTAGAAAGATAATTTTCTTTGTACGAATAAACGAACACATGCACACATACACAGAAACATTATGTGTACTCAGATCTGCACAACGATAGTAGTACTCAATGTGGAAATAACTTTCTTAAGAAGTTAGAAATTTAGTTACGTTGAATCTTCTCTTATTGTCGTATTATTACTGTCCAATTTAATTCCATATAAAACAGTTATATCCTTGTAGATTTCTAATCGAGAGAATAATTCCTGATAAATACAACGAGAATTATGATAATTATTGTGCAATTGAAAATTCTCGTTCTTTTTTTTCTTCTCCCGAAAATCGCAAGATCGTACGAACAGCTTTCAATCGGCGACGAGCACGTTCCATTAATAATCGACATTTGCAAATTGTACAGTGCAAATTCTGTTATTTTTTTATACAATAAATCGATAAAAAGTACGTAAACATATTCAACATTTTACTAACTTCTAAATTAAAACAGAGCTTATCAAACTTTTCCGTTTCACGACATAAATGTATTATATAAGCATGTACTACGGATTCAAGCAGCTATCAATTAGAAATCAACAAAAATTAATAGAAAGTAATAATTGCCATTAAGTGAAAAATAATTTGACTATTAACTATAATAATTCTAAAATTTCTGAGACCACATATAAAGTAACACAAAACACTTTGAGATGCTCTGGTTTAGAGGAATACGTAATGCCAACATGTAATTAATAACCTGTTATCTTAATTTTTTCTTGATATTCATTTTTTATTAATTAGAAATAGAAATTGCAACGGTGATGTTCAAATGGACGCGAGTACTTTCTCGCGAAGGTTTTATGACAACAAACTTCGATTTTCCAGAATTGCACAAATCATCTTATTATGTACAAAGAATTGTACGACCGCTTTACGTCGCAATTATTTCTGATTACAACGCCATTGATGAGTTTTCATTAGCAACAAGTAATTTCGACATGTCTTTTGCTGTGTGGCTAGTGATTTTTATTTACAATGGACATGATCGGGATTATTGTCACGATCCACCGTTTAATATATTTCATTTGAGATTCGACTCGAAAATGATCGTTCGTTGCAATAGGGAAAATATTTTACGTGAATGGTACTCGATAGACGGAAATCTAACTGAAATAAATGATTTAGCTACGTGGAATTCAAATGAAAAAACAGTTCAAATTGATCCAAAATCTCTTTACGAAAGAAGAAAAAATTTACAGGGTCTGAATATGAACGCTGTTGTTGTTAAGGTATAATATATTCTACTTCATAAATTCCATTTATTCTAACCTTTCATAAATTTCATAGGATTATTGATTTTTCTTTTTCAGGATTCCCCTTTCTTAAAAGTTCAAGATGGCAGATTTGATGGTATTTTTGGAAGAGTACTTACAGAACTATGTACGACACTAAACTTTAGTTTTTACGTTGTCTCAGAAGTAGATGAGTACGGAAGTTGGAATCAGCATGAAAATACTTGGTCCGGTGCAATTGGAGAAATATATTCCGGACGTGCTGATATTTCCTTTTCGGATTTTGCTATGTCCAGTGCAAGATTAAATGTTGTTGACTTTTCCTTTCCCCTTTTCAGAACAAAAAACTCTCTTTTTTTTCGCGACCCACACATATACGCTATTAAATGGTCAACTTATTTTCTAGTAAGTAATCTAAAAATAACTTTTTATATTTATTAATCTTTCTGTAATAATTGCAAATGCAAATTGTATTTTTTTTTTATAGACTTTTACTTATACTGTTTGGATCATTATATTTTTGATGTTAATGGCAGCATCGATTTTACTAATTTTTCTGAAAATAAAAATTGGAACCGATCATGATCTGATCCATTTGGGATCTGATAGTTTCCTAGAAATTTGGGGTATTTTTTGTCAAAAGAGTCTTAAAGGTTTCAATTAATTTTTCTTACTTTGTATCTGATTTATTAAGTATAAACAATATTTATAAAATTTTAATTCCTAATAATAATATTTATAGTAATATTCGTTTGCTACAGATTTTCCTCGAAGAACTTCATTAAAAGTGGCATACTTTTCTATGTTTCTGTTTGGTACCGTATTATCGGCAGCTTATTCTGCGTCTTTGACAAGCATTTTAACGTCTTCTATCAATTTGTTACCTTTCTCTTCATTAGAAACTTTTATTGAAGACGGCACGTATAAATTAGCCGTTTTTCGTGGTACGGCTGATTATGATACATTTGTAGTAAGTATTATATTATGTTAGTACCTCTCTATATTGTGCTAAAAAATAATTATACGTATATAAACCATATAAAAATTTATTTTTAGAATTCGGACAAACCTCTTATAAAGAAATTAACGAAGATGATGATTGAGAAAGATAAATTGCCAGTTACTTTGCTGGACGCATTTAATTTAGTACGATTAATTATTTAATCCTTCCGTTACTAGTGACTTATATAGCTGTAGTATATGTAAAGCTTCGGTATGAACGGTTGACCAAATATTAATAATATTGTTATTTAATTGCAGATTTGTGAAAATCCGAAATTAGCGGTTTACATTTACGACGAAGGAGGAGCTGAAATAACTTATAGTTTTCCATGCGATGTGGTTTCTGTAAGTGTAGGAGGTATAGACAGTATATCAATTATTTTATCCAAAAACAATGCATTCACCAATATCATCAATTTTTAGTATGTATTAAATTATATTAGTTTACTCTTATTACGATGATACTTTATGGCACACTGTCAATTCAGTTTGCAGAAATTTATCAACAACGGAATGTTGAATCGTTTAAAAGATACGATCATTAAAGAAAAATTTCAGCAGCCGGTACAGAAGCATATTCCAGTTTCCATAACCTGCGTAATTTCATTATTTTTTTTAATCCTAATCGGCGTCGTTTTTAGTATTTGTATTCTTTTTATTGAAAAATATGTTCATGTTCGTAGAATGAAGATTCAGTAGGTGGTAAATGTCGTTCCTTCAATTAAATCGTCTGAATCTTATGATAAATGAAAGGAATGTTTTAAAAATATTACAATTTGGCAAATATTAGCAGGAAAATTATTAACCCCTTTGTTACGACATACATTGTATATATATATATATATATATATATATATTTGATTGTACTTATTTGATTGTATCGTTTAATGGTATAAGCTTGTTTTATGTATATAAGATTTCTCAAATATCTTATGGTAATGACAACAATTTAATCATTAATTTCGTCATGCTTTTATGTGAATAATGAGTGGATAGTTAATTTAATAATACTTAAGAATATCTACTTTTTTTCTGGTAAAAATGAATCAGATAAAGTGTGTTATTTCTAGTAATAGTAATCACAAGTTATCATTACGTATGTATACTTTCTTATTTATAAATAAATAACATACTAAAAAACTGCTCATAAATTTTTAAGCCATCTTTGTATTTTCTATTTCATTTGCTTGAAAATATTTTTCAGTATTGTAAGAATATATCTAAAACTATTTTCTATGTAAATTATTCTTTGTTTCCTCGGAAGGAATAATTATAATATTACATTTAATATTTGTAAATAATTTTTTAATAGTGTTAGCTACCTAAATATCACTTAAAACAACTCTGATATTGTTGAAATAGAAGTAGGACACTACATTTAAGAAAGTGTATTTTACAATTAATTGCGAAATAATCTAAAAGTGTAATTTTTTCACTTAAATACATTAATAATATAGCATACATCATAAAAAAGATAAAAAATTAAAAAAGAGTAGAAATAACTAATTTTGATTAAAACTATCGATAAAAGTTAAACGGTTGAAAAATTATTTTCCATGTGCGTACTTGCTGACAAGCACACACGTTTGTGAGATCTTCACAACGATTGTGACACTTAAAGTGAAAAAAATTTAATCTCGTGGGATCGTGTCTCACCCTAGAGTGAACATTGTTTAATATATTTATGTACAATGCAGTTGTTTGTTTGCAGCTTTCAAGTGAAGAACATTATTTTTGAGAAATACGTTAGGAAAAATTATATTAATAATGCTATTAAAAATAATCGTTTTTCTTTTTTTACTATCAAAAATCGCAGGATTGTACGAACATTTCTTAATCGACGACGAACACGTTCCCTTGATCATCAACATTTGTAAATTATACCCTGAATATTCTGTCATCTTTTTATACGATGAATCGATAAAAGGTATGCAAACACATCGAAAATTTTCTTCAATTATTATATAAAATAGAGCCTTTCAAACTTATCCATTTGACTATTCTGGATGTATATATGTGCAGTGCGAATCGAAACATTTGTTGATTAAACTGAATGAAAGAAAATTTATACCTAATATTCATTGCTATTCATAGGAAAAAAACCTGTTCATATATTAAAGCAATGCTCAAAATTTTAATTTAATCGTAACACACATAAGGATATCTCGCATTTTATAATATTTTTACAGTATTTGCTTTCAGTTAAAGCTTTCTCGTTTATGTTTATAGAATTATTAGACATTAAAGTGTAATCCTCACATATCAATTTGTAAAGTGCACGTTCCGTTATATTGATTGTAACAGCTAATACATTATGGTAGTGGATTACGAAGTCTTTTTTTTAAATGGGGCATTCTACAATCACTCACTAACTTATACAAATGTAAAGTTTTTCTATATGTATAGATTAATACAGGCCACTATGTATAATTAAATTCGCACTTATCAAACGAAACAGAAATACATTAGAAGAAATGAAAAGAAAACAAATAATTTCTACTGAAACGATCAACGATATATCAACGTAAGAAAAATAATTTTCTTTCAACATATAAACACGTACACACACAACGAAACGTTGTATGCTCTCAGATCTTTATGACAATAGCTATAATCAATCTAAAAATTAATTTTCTTAAGGATCTATAAAAAATTAAAAAAATTAAATTTAGTCCCATTGGATGTTATCTTGTTGTTATTAAGATTATCCAATTTAGTACCGTACAAAACATATGTTCGCTCGCTATCTTCCAGTCGAGAAAATAATTCTTCTTAGATAAAATGAGAATTATGATAATAGTTGCGCAATTAAAACTTCTCGTTCACTTTTTTATTTTTCCGAACATTGAAGGATCGTACGAACAGCTTTCGATCGGTGACGAGC
>JACGTP010000243.1:0-22009 GCA_023678845.1 Mischocyttarus mexicanus | reverse complement strand
CACAAATCGTCTTATTACGTAAAAAGAATTGTACAGCCGCTTTACGTCGCAATGATTTCCAATCACAACACCATTGATGAGTTTTCATTAGCAACAAGTAATTTCGACATGTCTTTTGCTGCGTGGCTAGTGATTTTTATTTACAATGGACATGATCCGGATTATTGTCACGATCCACCGTTTAATATATTTCATTTGAGATTCGACTCGAAAATGATCGTTCGTTGCAATAGAGAAAATATTTTACGTGAATGGTACTCGATTGATAAGAATCTAACGGAAATCGATGACATTGCATCGTGGAACTTAGAAAATGGAATTACAATGATTGTTCCTAGTAATTTGTACGATAGAAGGAATAATTTAAAGGGTACAATTATGAGGGTTGTTACTGCTAACAGTAAGGTAACAGATATTTTACTTATTTTCTTGAACATCTCTTAGTTATTCGATTTTATTATTGTTTTTTAATTAAAAAGTTTGTAATCTTTCTTTTTTGTTTTTCAGAACTCATTATTTGTAAAAGTAAAGCAGAATGGTAAATTAGACGGTATATGTGGTAGAATATTTGAAGAACTTTGTGTTGCTCTAAATTTTACTTTTCGAATTGTCTCGAAAATGGAAGAATATGGAGTATGGGATCCAAAAAATAAAACCTGGTCTGGCGCTATGGGAGAGTTAATTTCTGAACGTGCTGATATTTCTGTATCGGATTTTACTATCTCCAAATTAAGATTGGATGCCGTTGATTTCACGCTTCCATTTTTTGTCTCAAAAACTTCTTTTTTTATTCAAGAGCCACAAAAGTTCTCGTTTCAATGGTCATCCTTTTTTTTAGTATGATTAAATTTTTTTCAAATTGTATATGCGTTTTCTTATATTTAATTTATAACAATTCTCAATTGAACAGATTAATATTTGTTATAGACTTTTTCGTATTCTATTTGGATTTCTATGTTTGGAGTATTAATTGTTGCATCTATCTTGCTGGTTTTTTTGAAAAAAAACGTTAGAACTGATCGAAAGATAGGATTTTTATTGTCGGATAATTTTCTAGAAATTTGGGGTATATTTTGTCAGCAAGGTCTAACAGGTTTGATATTTAATATATACTTTTTATTTTTTTTCTGATTTACCATATTTAAATAATAATAGTTTTTTCTGTTTTAGATTTTCCTGATAACTGTTCGTTAAGAATAGTATACTTCTCAATATTTATTTTAGCAGTTGTTTTATGGGCCGCTTATTCAGCTACGATGATTAGTTTTTTAACTACTCCGAACGTCATTTTACCATTTCGTTCATTAGAAGGATTCGCTAATGACGGAACTTATAAACTTTACGTATTTCGTGGATCACATAATTATGATATGTTTAGCGTAAGTAGAATACTTATTATTCATTGTTTTTTTTTTTTGGAAATTACTTTATCACTTAAAACTTATCGGTCTTTTAATATGAAATAATTGCTGCTTTTTTCAAAAAACAAAACACAAATTAAGTTTTCATAATGTTAAATAATTTTGACTTGTAGTGTATATTTGAATAAATAAATGTACAATAACGTGATATCATTTTTATTTATAGAATTCGAAAGATTCACTTGCACGAAAAATAAGGAAATTGATGATTGAAGAAGAAAAATTGTCTTCGGATTCACTCATGGCATTTACTACAGTAAGATTAATTATTATAAAAAAATAAAGATAAAAATTTCTAGATGAGATAATTTTATTATTTATGTTTGTCAAAAAATTACAGATTTGTAAAAATAAGAAAATAGCATTCTATACATCTGAAGCAGTAAAAGAAAATATTAATTTTAAGTTACCATGTGACATTGTTTCTCTTCGAGTAGGACAAATAGACAGTATTGGTATAATTTTGACGAAAAATAATCCATTTACCGACGTTATCAATTTTCAGTAAGTATCTAATTATTAATGTTCATGTTTTTCTTATCGTATACGTAAAAATACATGCTCGTTCTAGATTGCAAAAATTTATGGACAATGGAAGATTGCGTTATTTAAAGGAGAAATTATTGAAAACGAAATATACTGATAATATTAAACATAAACCAGTTCCCATAGCCAGTGTAATATCACTTATTTTCTTTATTCTAATTGGTTTCGTTTTAAGTATTTGTCTATTGATCCTCGAAGTGTGTATTTTTTCTCTGAAAGAGAAGAAGAAATTATTATTTCCAATTGTTCCGTCTAATAATTTCCAATAACTTAATTTGAAAATAAAGGAATAATAAAAAAAATTATGTTTAAAATTTAAAAATTATAACAGATATATAATTGTAGTAATGACATTATTATGCTTCTTTAATTAATTTTCATAATAAAATTGTAATTCTTTGCAATCGTTGCTTTAACTTAAAGCTTTTGTTTGTATAGATTGAATTAACGGATTATAACGTGTGAAGTTAACAAATCATTTCGTACAGTTCATGTCTCGATTATATGAATTGTTACTAGCTATTAAATTATTTTAATGGAAGTTCCATGTTATTGTTAAGACGACGCAATTTACAATTATATGTAATAAAAATTTGTATCTAAAGGGTAACAATGTTTAACATGTATTTTAATCGACTATTATAATTTTTAATAAGACCTTCACATTTTTGTATAGCGAACAATGGAATTGTCATTTGTATATTTGCTTAAATACATTCAAGAATTTGCTTTATAAAATTTTTCTTGTAAAAAAGTTGTACGTGTATATGTAAATGCTAGCTTAAATATATTTTCTAGAAAATTAAAAAGAAATATACGAATGAAGGTTTATTAATCGATCAATTGATAGATCAGTGCGAGCACGAATAAAATAATTTTCACAATCAGTAAATGCGCATGCAAAAAAAAAAACGTTGCGTGCATTCGAATCAGTACTACAATCGCAATATTCAAAGTGCCAATAATTGTTTTAATAATTTATAAATTTTGTCTCGTGCAATCGTCTCTTTCAGTCACATCCATCTTTTGTCCATGAACAGTTTACTCGTTCGATTAAAAAAAAAAGATAGTCTTAAAATTCGTTAAATGATATTTAAAGAACAAATAAAAACCAAAATGGGATTTTTCGTGAGAATAAAAATATTTCTTCTACTTCTTTTTCTACTTTCGAAGATCAAAAAATCTTACGAATTTCTTCCAACCGAGGAGGAATACGTTTCTTTCATTATCGACATTTGCAAATTTTACCAAACGAATTCGACCATCTTTTTATATGCAAATTCGACCAAAGGTACGAAATTATTGGCAAAAGTGAAACAAGTTTATGTTCATATTGTTTCTTGATTTAAATTTATTCTTTCTGTTTCTTTTAGAAATGGA
This sequence comes from Mischocyttarus mexicanus, assembly GCA_023678845.1. NCBI lineage: Eukaryota > Metazoa > Arthropoda > Insecta > Hymenoptera > Vespidae > Mischocyttarus > Mischocyttarus mexicanus. The sequence continues at coordinate 18,662 of JACGTP010000243.1, read as the reverse complement.
AATGACTACGATGATTTTTAAATGGACGCGTGCATTTTCACGCCAAGGTTTTACCACTTCGAACTTGTACTTTTTCGAATTGCACGAATCAAATTATTACATTAAACGAATAGTTAGACCGCATTATATCGCAGTGATTTCTGATGATGCAGCTATCAATGAATTTTCATTAGCAACTAGTACATTTGACATGTCTTTTGCCGCGTGGCTAGTTGTATTCATTTACGACGGTGTTAACTCAAATTATTGTCGTAATCCACCTGGTAACATATTTCATTTGAGATACGACTCGGAAATGTTGGTACGTTGCAATACGGAAAACATTTTACGAGAATGGTATTCGATCGATGAAAATCAAACGAAAATTAATGATCTAGCAATTTGGAATTTGGATAAAGGGGTCATTAAAACTGTTCCTGGTTCCCTGTACGATAGAAGATCTAATCTACACGGTTTGGTCATGAAAGCTGTTTTAGTTAAGGTACAAATATTTGCTTATTTAATTTATTGGTACCGAAATTTTGAATAACATGAGCATGCCTTGTGAGTAATATATTAAAAATTCAAAGCTTTAATAAAATTAGTGACTGAAAGAAAGGTCTACATTGTTACATATTGCAAACTTTTAACATAGATCGTTCCTTCAGATACCCATTCAATTGCTGTCTGAACATATTTCATCTTTAGTTACGCATAGGTTGATATTTTTAATGTGAATAAAAATTATCAAACAATTTTATTTGTTAACTTTAAACGAAATGCGTTCAATATTTTTCATTCACGTTATTATTTGCGTATTTAGAGTTATGACTCAAATGAGTTCTTTATTATTTTTTGTTCTATTTTGTAGAATGGACCATTCATTAAAATTAACAAAGATGGCCAATTAGACGGTGTATTTGGTAGAATATCAAGAGAACTCTGTACAGCCCTGAATTTTAGTTTCAACGTTGTTTCCGAAGTAGAAGATTACGGAACATGGAACAAGCAAACAAATACTTGGACCGGTGCTATGGGAGAAATGTATTCTGGACGTGCTGACATTTCTATTTCAGATTTTTCTATGACCAGTGTTAGATTGAATTTCGTTGATTTTACCCTTCCTCTTTTATTATCCGACACCTGTATTTACATTCAGGATCCACAAATATTTACTGTTAAATGGTCATCTTATTTTCTAGTATGAAATAATTCCATTTAAAAATTGTTTTCTATACCTGTTAATTATATAAACGAATCAAAATAATGTTAATTTTTATAGACATTCACTTATTCTATTTGGATTTCCATTTTTGGTGTATTGATCGTTGCATCGGCATTACTGATTTTTGTTAAAATCAAAAATGGTGCCAATTCTAACCTTGGACTTTTATTATCCGATAATTTTATTGAAATTTGTGGTATCTTTTGTCAACAAGGAATAGCAGGTTCGATTAAATGTTTTTTAAATTGTTTTTCATACGTTTATCTTTACTGTTTACGATTACATTAAGTATTCGTGTATTTTAGATTTTCCTTATAGATCTTCGTTAAGAATAATATACTTTTCAATGTGTTTAATGGCTTTTGTCTTATCGGCGGCATATTCTGCGGCCTTGATAAGTTTTTTAACGTCCGTCATTCGCTTTTTACCTTTCCGTTCATTAGAAGGCTTTGTTGAAGATGGTACATACAAATTTTCCGTTTTTCGCGGTACTGCTCAGTATGATTACTTTGCAGTAAGTATTTTAATTGTCAACATTGCTTATCATAAAATCATTACACTGACTTATTTATTCAAATTATTCATTATTAACTAGCATAATCATTGTCGCACACACATCTATATTCATAAATAAAAACTATACCAAAGCAATACAACAAAATTTATTTCTAGAATTCGAAAAATCCACTTGCGAAAAAATTGATGGATATAATGATAGAAGAAGAGAAGTTGCCAATCACTATACTTGAAGGATTTAACAATGTATGATGAAGAATTCTTTATAGAATAAAAAATAATTTTTTATTTATATAATAAATTAAAATTTTTAAATATACAAGTTGGCCTTTCAGTCATTAGATCATATTTATAAATAGAATAAGTCTTTTATGTATTAAAAATTCACATTTATTCTTTTAAAAATAATAAATATACTTTTTCGAATTTATTTTTTATTAATATTGTAGATTATGTCGTTCTAATAAACAACCATTATGTTATTTACAGTGAAGTGTTCTTTCTACAGTTTGTTCCATCATCTCTCGTAATGATCTGATGACTTTTATGCCATCCTGTATTTATTAAAATTTGACTAGTAATACTGAAATGAATTAAATTTTAGATTTGTGAAGATAAGAAGCTAGCAATCTACACGTCCGAAGAAATCAAAAAGACGATAAATCTTGAAATACCATGTAACGTTGTTTCTATCAAAGCAGGACTTGCAGATAATTTAGCTATAATCTTATCTAAGCATAACCCATTCACCGGGGTCATTAATTTTCAGTAAGTACAATTAATTATCAAAATAATCATTTACCGTTAATTAAAGCACAAGTAATTTATTCCAGTTTGCAAAAATTTATCAACAACGGGATGATGAATCGATTAAAAGATACGACATTTAAAAAAAAATACATTAACAATATTGAACATAAACCAGTTCGCATAACCAATATATTATTGGTCATTTTCTTAATCCAAGTTGGTATCATTTTGAGTATTTTTATTCTGATCATAGAGAAGTACATTTTTTTTTCGTAAAATTAAAAATAAATCGATGATAGATCGGGTCCCACCAATTAAATTGTTAAAATTTTCTAAGAAAAAGAAGAAAAATATACAAAATATTTCCAATAACACGCTAATCCCAAATACGCACGTTTGAAATATTAAAAATCACTAAAAATTCGTTCTAATCTAAATTTGTATACCTTAAAGGTAAATCATGATTCAATAAAAGTTTCAAAAAACTCCATTACATTGCGATTAACAATTCTTGATTGAAATTCAATCTAATTAAAAATAAATTGCTCATATATATGAAAATATTTCTTTTTTAATTTCATTCCTTTCCAAAATGTAGAAAATTTAGAAATTCAACAAAATGTAGATCATTTAGGTTCACGAACCGATAAAGTTTGAAAAGCGCTTATTAATGTCAACATATAAATAAAGTTTAGATGAACATCAGTAAATACATTTTCAATTCTTCTACACGATTTCAATAATTGAGCAGGTATTACTATTCAGATCTGTGATGATCGCATCAAGCACTTTACCCGTTTATTATCTTAATCAGAAAGATCTAATAAATTATTTCAATAAAAGTACAACTTTGTTTTTTTCTTTTTTCTATATAAAATAGTAGAGCCATTTACACATCAAACCTACAATAGTAGAAACTCGAGCATGTGTGTAGTATTTATTTAGTATATAAATATTGATATAATTCTACGTATCGAAGAAGAAAAGGATGACAAAAAGTCTGGGTAAAATAAAAAGAACGTTTATTAATCGATCGATAAATATTATTAATCAATGCCAACCAACAGGTAAAATTATTTCCTTCCAACTAATATTGTGGACATATCACACACATACACACACACACACAGATACCATAGTACAAGTCGTGTGTTTTTTGATCTACACGACAAGAGCCGCAATAATCGAAGTGACATTAATTCTCTCGATAGTTTAGAAATTTAGTCTCATGCGATCTTCTCTCGTTGGCGCGTGAAAATTTTAATACTTATTTCTTTTGCAAGGTCGTCTCATCGGTGTTATTTTCAATCAAATAAAATTGTCGAATTGATAATCGGCGGATTAAAACAAAACAAAAAATGACACTCTTAGTGCAATTAAAGGTGATTCTGATTATTGTTTTTTTTTGTAAAGTTTGTAAAATCGTACGAACTTTATGCCATCGGTGATGATGACATTTCTTTCATCATCCAAGTTTGCAAATTGTACAACACAAAGTCGACCATTTTTTTTATACGCCGAATCGATAAAAGGTGCGATAATATTTTTCATCATTTATATTCTCCTTCTTCTTCTTCTTCTTCTTCTTCTTTACGTTTACTATTTTTCATTTTATTTTTCTTATTCAGAAATGGAAATGACAACGATGGTTTTTAAATGGACGCGTGCACTTTCTCGCAAAGGTTTTACCACGTCGAATTTGTATTTTTCTGAGTTATACGAATCGGCCTATTACGTAGGACGAATAGTTAGACCCCATTACATCGTAGTGATTTCTAATTACAACGCTATTAATGAATTCGCATTAGCTACTAGTAACTTCGATATGTCCTTTGCTGTGTGGCTTGTGTTGTTCATTTACAAAGGAAAAGGTTCCGATTATTGTCGTAATCCACCTGGTAACATATTTCATTTGAGATTTGACTCTGAAATGTTGGTTCGTTGTGGTACGGAAAATATTTTACGTGAGTGGTATTCGATCGGTCAAAATCAAACTGAGATTGACGATGTAGCAAAGTGGAGCTTGCAAACAGGGATTATCAAAATGGCTCCAGACTCTCTTTATGAAAGAAGATTTGATTTACATGGTTTGGAAATGAAAGCTGTGATTGTTAAGGTAAAATATTTTATTTGAAATATCTATTTATTTTATATTTAACTTATTCGAATCAGGATATGGCATAATTTGAGCATGTTTTGTAAACAGTATGTAAGGAATTTGTAATTTTTATTAAATTGGTTATTGAAAAAAGTGTTTATGTTACATACTGCCTGCCTTATAACATTTGCTATAACAAAATTTTACATTCAATCGTTGTATGAACATTCATGTAAATATTTCTAATTTAAATCTAATTTTAAATTGATATTTTATTATTCTCTAAATAAAACACGAGAATGAATGCTTTTTAAATTTTAAGTTTAGTATTTTTATTTTATCAAATAATTTAGAATTTTATTACACGATTATACATTTGTATATATATATTTTTAATTTTATTTTATTTATATATTTATTATGTTAAAATTTAGAATTGCAACGCAAATGGGTTAAAAATTTATATATATAATCTGACTTTGTAAATTAATTTATATTTTGTAGGATGGACCATTCATTAACGTTAACAAGGATGGCCAATTAGATGGAGTATTTGGTAGAATATTACAAGAACTTTGCGTTAGTTTAAATTTTAGTTTCAATGTAATCGCCGAAATAGAGGAATATGGAAGATGGGATCCAAAAAATGAGGTTTGGACTGGTGCAATAGCAGAAATATCTTCCAAACGTGCTGACGTTTCCCTTTCGGATTTTTCTATGACCAGTGCAAGATTGAACGTCGTCGATTTTACGTTTCCTCTTTTAATTACCAAAAACTACCTCCACATTCAGGAACCAAATATATTTGCGATCGAATGGTCGACCTATTTTCTCGTACGAGAACTTGCTATCGAATTTTTGTTTTATCTTTTCTTTTTTTATAAATTAACTTTTGCCAATTAAATTAATGTTTCTTTTTTAGGCTTTTTCTCGTTCTATTTGGATTTGTACGTACGGGATATTGATTCTTGCATCGATCTTATTGATTTTTCTTAAAAAACAAAATGGATCCGTTCGAGAAATTGGACATTTATTGTCAGATAATTTTTTAGAGGTTTGGGGTATTTTGTGTCAACAGGGATTAACTGGTTAGTCATTCAATGTATTTTTTTTTTAATTTTTATTTAATTATTATTCTATGAATAATTAATTTTACAGTAAATAATCACTTGTTTTAGATTTTCCTGATAGATCATCATTAAGGATAACATATTTTTCAATGTTTATTTTTTGTTACGTTTTATTGGCCGCCTATTCCGCAGCTTTAATTAGTTATTTAACTACTGTTATTCACATTGTACCATTTCGTTCGTTAGAAAGTTTTATTGCAGATGGAACTTATCGAATTGCTGTTTTTCGTGGTACTTCTGATTATGATATGTTTGCAGTGAGTATGTTACGTAATTATTTTACTATTGAAGTATTTTTATTTATTATATTACTTTTTTTTAAAGTAATTTTGTTATTTCCAAAGGTAAATATATAAAACGTAATTTACAAAAGAGATTACAATTTATGAATTATAAATTAATGATAAATAAAAGGACTGAATTTTCATATTAAGAATCAAAGCTATTTTAAACGAAATTAATTTTATTTTTTGATTTTATAATACATTTATTTACATAAAAAAAATATTTATTCGCAGCATTCGACGGATCCACTTTCAAAGCAAGTAATGCGATTGATGCTTGATGAAGACAAATTACCAGTATCTTTGCTGGAAGGGTTTATGCAAGTAAGATAAATTATTATTAAAAACAAATGAGATACTCCAACTTTTTACACATACACAATATAATTATTTTTAAAGGCCTGTAAAGATAGGAAATTAGCAATTTACACGTACAATGAAATACAAAAGGATATAATTGTGAAACTACCGTGTAACATCATTTCTATTGAAGCTGGAGCGGTTAATACTTTATCTATTATTTTATCTAAACACAATCCCTTCACCAATATTATCAATTTTCAGTAAGTGTTAAACGAATAATGCCAATTTTCATTTCTAGTATGTCAAGAATACAAATTCATTTCAGCTTGCAAAAATTTATCAATAATGGAGTGTTGTATCGTTTAAAAGAGATAGCATTTGAAAAGAAATTTAACGAAGTAACAAAACATCATAATCCAGTACCTATAACCAGTGTAATATCGATCATTTTCTTCATACTGATTGGTATAGTCTTGAGTATTCTTATTTTAATTGTAGAAATGTGTTATTTCGCTCACAAAAGGAGAAAGAAATTAATACCAAATAGTATCTTGTTAATTAAATCTTCACAATTTTATGATAAAAAGAGACAAAGTATAAAAAATGTAACGAAGAATAATAACAATCAACAATGCGTGAGAATACATTATTAACGACAAGATTTATTTTTTATAATACCGATTGTAATTTTCTAATGGAATGTAAACTCGCGTAGAGGGGAATATCTGTCCTCTTTCATAATTTAGCACGACTATACATGCATATAGAATTCATTTCTCTCTCCTTTTTTTATTTTTCATTTTATTATACACTTGGACGTATGTACTTATTGATGAAAAGATTTGCTTTTATTTATTTATAAAGTTCACGTACACGTATATTTGAATTTGTTTCGCGTTTAGACGAAATATATATGACATGCATTTTCTTTTATATAGCTCATAAAAATTTTATTGTTAGGAAGGGAAAGAAAAAAAAATTTACAATCATCATTTTGTATTTATGAGTCACTACCAGGTGGTTAAATTAAATTGTTTTTTCTCGAGTTTTTCGATAAACATATTTTTCTATGCAGAGTAAGTCAATTTAATAGCACAGCGTGTCAAATTTCTCATGAAGATGACAATCGCAATAAATGATCACGCTTGTACACTATTAAATTATATATTTTGTACTACGAAATTGTGTTTTCAATTTACATTAAATTTTATTATATTAAATTGATAATAATTATAGGAAAAAAAAAATTATTAAATTATTCCTATTAAAATGCAAAGAACATTTTCATTTTGTATTTGTCGTGTTTAATTTTCGTATTTAAAAATTTCATGCTAGAAAATATCAACGTGTGTATGTAAATTCGTAAAAAAAACAAACACGAACATACGCTTGATTAAAAGAAAAAAAATTAAAGTAAAGATTATTAATAGATCGATTATAAATTAATGGCAATACATATTAAATTATTTTCTTTAGAAGGATATTAAAAACACACACATACACACACACGTTGCGTGCAGCCAGATCTACACGATGATTGCATTATTCGAAATAACTATAATACTTTGAAGAGTTTATAAACTTTAGTCTCATTCGATCTTCTTTCCCCGTCGTGTAATAATTTTCATACTAATCTCTTCTCTTTCAACATAATAATTAATTACTATAATTTTCATTTACCGATAAACCTACGAAAAAAAAAATGAAATTATATGTTCAATTAACAATATTTTTGATTATTTTTTTACTACCGAAGATAGTTAAATCGTACGAACTTCTTTCTACCGGTGACGAATACGTTCCTTTAATCATCGAAGTTTGCAAATATTACAGAACGAAATCCGTCATTTTTTTATATGCTCAGGCAATCAAAGGTAGGATAATATATTTCATTTATTTTTCATTCGTGCTGGTAATTATGACAGTGGATTACATAAAAAAATTATACAAAAAGATTTATATTTTATGATTTATTTTATAATATATAAATCGTTCTAATATTAAATTAATCATATTATTCATATTTCTAATTTCTTGACTTAGGTCATTAGCACAGTTACCGGTACATTGATTTTTCATTGAATTCGTTTGTTATTTCTTTTAAATTTAATTTGTTTTTATTTTTTTTATTTTTTTTTAGAAATACAAATGACAACGATGGTTTTCAAATGGACGCGTGCACTTTCTCGCGAAGGTTTTACGACAACAAACTTTTACTTTTCCGATATGTACGAATCAACGTATTACATTAAACGAATCGTAAGACCAAATTACATCGCGATTATTTCTAATTACAGTGCGATTAATGAATTTTCTTTAGCAACTAGTAACTTTGACATGTCGTTTGGCGTTTGGTTAGTGATTTTTATTTACAACGGTTATGGTTTCGATTATTGTCACAATCCGCCTGGTAATATATTTCATCTGAAATATAACTCAGAAATGTTGGTACTTTGCGGTACGGAAAATATTTTAAGAGAATGGTACTCGATAAATAATAATCGTACGGAGATCATTGATGTCGCTAAGTGGAATATGAAGAAAGGAATCACCGATAAAATTTCTAATGCTCTTTACGAAAAAAAGAGAGATAATTTACAGGGTTTGACCATAAAAGCTGTTATTGTTAAGGTAAAGTTTTTTATTAAATATTTATTATTGTAAAGGAATTCCCAATTGATCTCATTGTCAGAGGAAGACCATATTGTACACTTGTCATCCAATTTACACGATTTTGATTTACACGTTATCTTGTGGAACCGATTTTTCATGTTTAAGTCGGGAGATTAGTGTTATTTGAGTTAAGTCTTATCACTGACTTTCTCATTTTCTGCGCTTGCTGTTCTATTGAATTTGAGAAAAAAATTAAAATTATTTCTCATTATTTTCTTTCTAACGTATCCTTGAACAATTGCACATATTTTGTATTTTTTAGGATAATCAATTCATAAGTGTTGATAAACATGGCCAGTTGGATGGTGTATTCGGTAAAATAGTAAAAGAACTTTCTTTCAATCTAAATTTTACTTTTGACATCGTATCGCAAGTAGCTGAGAATGGAATATGGAATCCAAAATTGAACATTTGCACTGAAGCAATCGATGAAATATGTAGTAAACGTGTTGAAGTCGCACTTGCAGATTTTACTATGTCCAGTACGAGATTGAGTGTCATTGATTTTACCATTCCTCTTGCGGTCTCCAAAAATTGTATTTACATACAAAAACCACGAAGATTCGTTATTAAATGGTCATCTTATTTTCTAGTATGATAATTCATAATAACATTTGTTTGACGTTTTAAACCTTGTTAATTTAATATTTAACATTTTTTTCAGACATTCACTTCTACACTTTGGATTGCAGTGTTTGGAATATTAATTGTTTCTACAATCTTATTGGTCTTTATAAAAAAACAAAATGGTTCCGATCGTTGCGTAGTACATTTATTGTCAGATAATTTTCTCGAGATTTGGGGGATAATTTGTCAACAAGGACTCGCCGGTTGTATTCAATATTTTTTTTAATTATACTTTTCTTCTTTCTTTTTTTTTTGGCTTGTCTTTTTTAATAACAAATATTTATTTGTTTCAGATTTTTCTGGCAGTTCATCGTTGAGAATAGCATACTTTTCTATATTTATTTTGGCTGTCATCTTATCAGCTGCTTATTCTGCAGCTTTGATTAGCTTTCTAACTTCTAATATACAAATATTACCTTTTCGTTCGTTAGAAACCTTCGTCGAAGACGGTACTTATCAATTTGCCGTTTATCGTAGTTCTTCCGATTACGATATGTTTACAGTAAGTATTCTACTTATTTTTTTCAATTAATATTTTATTCTATTATTTCATTTAATATAGGACTAAACAAAATGTGATGCTTTTATAAATGTTTACACCAACATTGCAACACATAAACTTACTCTTGTTTGATTAATTTCCGATTCATTTTTAAAACGATTTAATACAAGATGAACAATAACAGAAAGAAACAAATGTAATAACAATATTATTGTGCAATAGTAATCATGTTAAAACGTTATAGTAAAATATCAGCTGTTAACTATCATTGCATGAACAAATTATTCACATAAAATACAACTTTTATCTCATCCCGTATTCTATTCATTTTTTTCTTATAGAATATTCTTTTGATTTGCAGAACTCGAAAGATCCGATTGCACAGAAATTAAAAAAATTGATGATAGATGAAGAAAAATTGCCGTTAACAACGGAAGAAGCATTTAAAATAGTACGATGAAGGGTTAATTTTAGAAAAAAAAGAAAGAAAAATAATTGTCATTTATAAATTACTATCATTTATAAATATAATTTATTTATTAATTACTTATAGATATGTAAAAATAAAAAAATAGCAATGTACTCGTCATTCGCAAGAAAAGAGATCATAAATTCGAAAATACCATGCAGCGTTGTTGCCATTCCAATTGGACGTATGGAAAGTTTAGCTATTATTTTGTCCAAGTATAATCCATTCACCGAGGTTATTAATTATCAGTAGGTACTTAATAAAAAACATGCACAATATTTGTTTTCATTTATTCTACGCTAATGCACGATATTATTGCAGCTTGCAGAAATTTCTCAACAACGGAATGATGTATCGTTTGAAAGATACAACATTTAAAAAAAATCTTAATTTTATTACTAACCCACAACCAGTTCGCATAAACAGCGTTTTATTACTCATTTTATTCATCCTAATCGGTGTAGTTTTGAGTACTTTTATTCTAATCCTAGAAAAATGTATTTTTGCGTATAACAGAAAGAAATCATCGACGGCGGATCACATTCCGTCAATCAAATTGTCAGAATTTTACTTAAAAAGGAAAAATAGTATTAAATTCCCACGACACTATTCTGACAACAAATTTGCACGCATTCGATATTAACGAATACGCTAATGTTCAGTTTTTTCTTATTTAAATTATATTATTATGATTGTAATTTTTTAATCGAATCTAAACACGCTCACAGGTAGATCTAAGCTTTTGCATATTTTAGCACAACTTTAAATTGAAGAAGAATATATTTTTTTTTGTTATCATTCTACTATATTTTCAAACGTACGTACTTATGACATAGTTTTTTTTTCTTCATTCGTCGAACAAATGCCTACATATATTTGAATTCTTTCAAAGTGCAGAAATTTTTTATTCTTCTATGAAATATGTTATATCCATTATTTTATAGTCGGAATAAAAAAAAGAGGAAGAAAAAACAAAATTACATTTATTATTATTTATTTATAAATCGAGTCTCTTATCGTGGAGCTTTTTAATAAACATATTTTCCTATTTGAAACGAGTAAAAATTCGATCGCAGAAACGTGTCAAATTTCCCATGATAGTAATCACTATGTGTATCAACGTGTATGTAAATTTATGAGAATTCGCATCTTGCCGTCAGAAAGGTTAAACATTATTGACAAAGATTAGAAATAATCTTGATAAAATATCATTTATTATCGTTAGACTTTTTTCCACGTTTAATTTATGAACCTCCTTTTCACTCCAACCATTTGACCAGAGAAATTTCTTCCCGTTCATTCCCATACTTTGAAAATATATTACATTTACAACATCGTACAGTGTCTTTCGAACCAGGTCAAAGTTTATCATGTCAAGTTTGTTGGTTGTCTTGTTCACATATTTATTTTTCTTATCCTACGTCGTGTGTTTCTTTAACTCCGTGACATTTTCATCGGATAGATTTCTTGCGGAAAATTATGTTTCTAATATTATCGAGATATGTCACTTTTATAAAACATCTTCCGTATTTCTTTTATACACTGCTGCTTATATCGGGGGTACGTACAATTTAATTATTCGTTGATTTATATTTAATTGTTCAGAAAGTTAATTAAATTATAAATATATAATAAAAAAAAATTAAATCAAATATATAAGGATACATGAATAGTTCGTGTAAATTTTTTAAGCTAATATATATATTTGTTAATAGCCACGATCTTTCTGAGTAAACTAATGCAACATTTAAAAGTATTATAATCAAAATATAAAAGTGTGACACAATTGAATTACTTTTATTTTCAATATTTCAGGCAACTTAATATTTAAAAAATTTTAGATAGAAGTAATAAAAGTGTTAGCATTCCATAATTTAATAAACTTTTTCAACACCAAATTTATGCAATCCAATATTTTATTCTTGCACAAAATTATTCCATGTTTTTCACAAAAATTATTGCGATATTTTCAGATTTAAAATTTAGTACGATGGTACAAACTTGGGCTCGTTTGTTTTCTCGAGAAAAAATTTCTTTCATCAACATACACCTCTCGAATATATCAAAAACGTCATGTTACGTATACAAAATTCGAAAACCATTGTTCGTTGTCATCTTGTTCGACGACCAATCAGTAACAGAATTTTCAAAAGTTTCTCGTATCTTCAACATGTCATTTCCTGCTTGGTACGTAATTTTCTTACCCGGAAACTATCGTCAAAATTATTGTCAAGAAAGATCGAAAAATTTATTCAACATTCGATTCAACACTGAAATGTTGGTCACCTGTCCTCCAGACAATGTTATACGAGAATGGTATTCCTTAAGAGACAACGAAACTGAGACTTTTGATCTGGCTATATTAAAACCTGATGGTGCATTTAAATTTTTAACCAACTTGACAATGTACCATAGAAGAAAAAACATGGATGGGTTGAAACTCAGAACTGTTATCGTTGAGGTAAGATAAAGAAAAAGCATATATGATTTTTATTTGTACTTTCGTGCAAAAAGGGTTGCAGTTTCAAAGGGGATTTTGACATTTAGTACGAGAACAATTTATTCTATTTAATGTTAATCTCTAGATACATGCAAAAATTTGATTTTCTATGTGTTTTTAACAATAATGATTCATAATTATTATGTGTATCTTTAATTCTTTTTTTTTTATATTACATACAGAATTGTCCATACGTTGAGGTGGGAAAAAAATGGTACCTTGCGTGGATTATTCGGAGATATAATAACCGAGCTCGGTCAAGCAGCAAATTTTACATTGAACATCGTAGAGTTTGTGAAAGAATATGGAAGATGGGACGAAAACAATCAAATTTGGACTGGTGCAGTTGGCGAAATAGTGGCTGGTCGAGCTGACATTGCAATTGGTGAATTTTCTTTAACAAATAGCAGGCTCGATGTCGTTGATTACATTTTACCCGTTTTAGTTAGTCATATGCATTTTTATATAAAGAACCCACTTTATGATAATGTCAAATGGAACGGTTATTTTAATGTTAGTATCATTAATATTTATTTGATTTAAATTCCTACAAAAATAATAAATTATATGCTTGATCATTTCCTTTTAAGGTATTCGATTCGAAAATTTGGATTTTTATTATAGTAATCATATCAACGGCACCATCGCTTGTCAGTGTCTTAAAAATGAATGATATTCAGGAACATGATATTTATCAGATAATTTCTATGGTTTTAGAAAATTATCTTCAATTTTGGGGTATCTTTTGTCAACAGGGTCTCGCTGGTTTGTACATATTTAATTATTAAGATATATTAAAATTTTTATAAAAATAAGTTGAATAAGAGCATAGTTGTACTATAATTATGGTGACCATAAATCATCTAAATTATATTTTTTTTTGTTAAAACAGCCGTTTTGTCTCCTATAATTTATTAATTAAAATAATTAGTACCATAAAAAGCGTTGACACGAATTGTATAAAGATTTATGATTATTTAAGAAACAAACCTGATTTATTAAAAATAATTCATACACTTGTAAAAAGTATCAAAATAAAATTCTTTTTTTTTAGGATTTTCTTATCGACTGTCTTTAAGATTAGCATACTTTTCAACCTTCATATCCGCATTTGTAGTTTTCGCTGCATATTCAGGAACATTGGTATCTTTTATAACAAATAGCATTCAAACTTTACCTTTCCGAACATTTGAAGAACTTGTCGAAGATGGGACTTATCAGCTTGCAGTTTACAAAGGTGCATCAGATTACGACATGTTTGCTGTAAGTATTACTTAACAAAATATAATCCTCGATAAGATTATTGTTCAAAGAGCTTTTATATTTTTATTTATAGTATGCCAATGATTCAACATCGAAAAGGATTATGAAAATCATGAGAAAGGAAGATGAGTTACCAACAACAGCTTTGGAAGCCATTCTAATGGTAAATATTTTTAAAAATTTTAAACCACATTTACCATAAAACGCATTACAAATTTTTTTATTTATGATGCAAAGTTTAAAAATTTTATTCTTCGTATAAAATAATACATAAAAAATAATAGATAATATAATATATTAAAAAAACATTTTATAAAATTAACGATCATTTCAAAAAGCGTTAGATTGTAATTGCGAAAAATGACTTTTCTCTTTTTTCAATTGGAAAAATGAAATTACTTAACAAACTACCTTGTTATGTTTATTATAAAATATGAAAATGATTGCAGGTTTGTAAAAGCAAACAAAGAGTTACATTTTTTACAAGCGTGGATATAAGATTGGCGTTACGAAACCATTCGTTATGCAACATGATTAGAATAAACAATGGGCAAATAAATACTTTGTCGATGATTCTGACTAAAAATAATCCATTCATCGATTTGATAAATTATCAGTAAGTAATCGGTATTATTTTAAAAGTAAAAATTATTCTACATATATAAAGATTTAATTAGTATATTATTCATTGACAGTATGATGGAGTTTTTGTTCAACGGTGTCATTGACCGTCTCGTAAAAAAAAGCAGGAAGAATACTAACTTTCATGGTTTAAAGTATAAAAGCGTTTCCTTGCGATCAGTGAATCCTATTTTTGATATTCTAACGCTTGGTTTTGTGATAAGCATTAGCATATTATTAATAGAATTATTGTTACACAAAATATTTTATTATAAAATAAGAAACGCACGTGTAACTGTTGTTCGATGAAAATGTGAACAAATCTAATCGATTGAAAATATTAATTATTTAAATAATATTGAATTAATTTTATCAATAAATGATGAAATTATTAATATGAAATAAATATTTTCAGTATTGTTAGTTATAAATATAACTTATTACAAATTTCGATATTATATTAATTGGTAAAGGGCTTTAAAAAATAAATTCGTGAAGGAATGTTAGAGAAATAGAATAACAACATAAATAATAAATTGTAATAAACAACACTTTATTACTCATAATAATCAAGTCGAGTGTTTTCTTCGATTTATATTCGTAGTTATAATCAAGGTTGATATGTAATGCTTATGATTAAAGTTGATAGGAACATGGCAGAAATACATCGTTACTTCAGAATGATTTTTAATCTAAATATTTGCAATCTTTACAAATGAGAGAATCAAAAGTGACACGAAAGTACATACATCGTTAGAAAGTCGAAGATAAAATGTTCCATATACCGGGTGAATCAATAATTATTATCACCTATCAGTTAAACTATCCATTATTATCCATCTTTTTTCTTTTACAATGTAATAATCGTACAATCTAAAATTACAATTACTGTTTAAAATAAAAAATGTTTATTTAATAATAATTTTTAATACAAAATTGAACGTTAAACTTAAAGTTAGATTTAAAATACTTTAAACTTTATTTTTTATTACATAATATAAACTTTTTGTTATAAGTAGAATTTTTTGTCTATTGAAAACAACAATAATTATTGATTCATTCGGTATGTAAAAATAAAAATTACAATATATCAAATTCAAAATTCTTTCGCATAGAAAGAGAGGGATTAGACAGAAATAAAAAAGTAAAAGAAAGAGAGAGAGAAAGAATATGAGAGAAAGATGAAGAATATGAGATATTATCTTTTATCTGTCATAATCATCTAACGTTCCATTACAACGCATGCGCATGCAATTTGTAAATTGTTCTGCATATCCTTTTATGATTGACGTAATAGGGATGGATGTGATTAAAAAAAAAAAAAAAAACTAGAATATTTTACTTCAACATGCATTTATATTTTCGAATAATCATATGTTACATTTTGATTCCATCTTATACGATCAACTTACAATAATCATCAAGGACGTTTCTATTTATCTGATAAATAAAAGAATGAAACGACAATGGATGTGAAAAATGTTAAAAGATCTAATCGAATTATGTTTGAGTGCATCCGAGTCTGTTTGTAGGGCTATACTGCAGTGCAGGTAAAATTACTTATACTCGTTGTTGGAAACTTAGTCGTTCGTAGCTCGTCCTTGTTAGCGCCCTTATTTCTTGTTCAACACGTTTTTTTCAATTTGATCGATTAAACTTCTCAATCAAATTCAACCTACACCTTCGTTATCTTCTATTAAGTCGGAAAGATTCTTTTCTCTCGCACATGGTTAACTACCAATTAAATCATACCTGTCATTGTTCATTTTGATTGAAATTTATACGAAAATTTGTGTTGCAAATTGTGTTGCAAATTTGAATATAAAAGAAGAAAAATGTCAAAGTGGAAAAATATTCTCATCATGGTGCTTGTACTTGAATTTGTTAAAATAGGAATTACCTATGATATCAATACGAACTATATTTCCCTCATAATAAACGTCTGCAAATTTTACAAAACTTCGAGCGTGTTTTTCTTTTATCTTCATACTACATCAGAGGGTTCGTATTAAGTCTAACTATTTTAATCAAAATAATCACGAAATGAATATTCGTTAGCGATAATATCATTTTTGAAATGTTTCACCTATTTTATACGAATGACAAAAAATCTACAGATAAAAATGTAAGCTAAATATAGAAAATTATAATTTTCGTAAATACTTTAACATTTATTTTGAGGTGGACTATAAATTTGGTTTACTTATTCGGAAATAATAGTATAAGAAAATTGTAAATAAAAATTTGTTATTGATAAAAGTTGCTACGATCCACTCTTACAAAGATTTGAATTATTTGATTAACAATAATAATACAATGTTTGAATTTAATATAATTTCAATATGTATTTTTTTTTATTATTAACTTAATATATATTATTTATTATTTAATTACTAAATATCTTACATTATATATAATTATTTCTTTTAAGAATAAATTTTTAAAGGTACATTAATATTATTATAAAATAATAATATAATATTTTTCTTTCTTAGATTTAGAATTTAACCAATTAGTTCATCGTTGGATTCGTGAGTTATCCCGCGAAGGATTTATGACAATCGGGACAGAAATATCTAACATGCGAGAAATATCCTATTACGAGAATCGAATTGCACGACCTCTTTTTGTAGTATTCTTATCGGACAATGAATCGATTGTAACATTTTCCAAGAGTACTCAAAACTTCGATATGTCTTTAGCCTACTGGTACGTCATATTTTTACCAGGATACAATCAAAAGGATTATTGTCCTATACCAAAAGGTAATCCCTTCAATCTTCTCTTTAACACTGAGATGCTGGTCTCTTGTCCAAAAGACAAGATCATGCGGGAGTGGTATTCTCTGAGAACTAATCAAACTAAAGTATCTGAACTGGCTGAATGGGAATCTGATGGAACATTAACGCTTTTAACTGAACTTAGTTTATACGAAAGGAGAAACAGTTTGGAAGGTTTAGTCATACCAGCTGTAGTCGTATTGGTAAGCAAATATTTTAAACTTTCTCAATGCCAAATTTTCATTCCGGCAATTAAAAGGAAATATTGTTTTTTCTTTTCATTTGAGATTCTTATTAAGTAAATAAATTAGTTTGTAGTTAGAAAAATCCAATCAATATCGTATATTTATTTTTTGAACAATTTCTTGTATATACAAATAAATTTGTCGAAGTATTTAAAATAATTATTATATTAGTTATTTCTCTTTATATATATGCGTGTGTGTGTCAAAGGACTTTGAAAATGGTTATATATAAAAATTAAAATAATTTAAATTTATATAAATAATATTTCCAAATATTATTTAAAGTTTCAAATATTCTTGTAAAAATTTCAGAGCAACCCCTTCATCAATATGGACAAAAATGGTGAACTGACTGGTTCTTGTGGTAAAATATTATTCGAGCTTACCAGATTAGTGAATTTTTCTTTCGTTATTGTCAATGAGTCCTCGTCGAATGGTAGATGGAACGCTAAGTATAATACGTGGACTGGTGCAGTCGGTGAGATGGTTGCCAATCGTGCACAATTTACAATATCTTTCGTGTCAATGAGTAAACCTAGATTAGAAGTTGTTGATTTTACTTTACCGTTCATTCTTTCATCTACTTCGTTGTATATCAAGGAACCTGATGTTTCTAATATAGAATGGTCCAATTATTTTCGAGTATGTATCAAATAATTTACTTTTTACAATTTAAAATTTATTTTTATTTAACATA